>JAVQJL010031559.1:0-17526 GCA_036024295.1 Nannoperca obscura | reverse complement strand
CTGCCACTTCACTGTTGCTGCCTAATAAAAAGGTAAAAATGCCCCAAAAATCACCTTTAAACAAAACAAAAGCTATTTTTACATGAGAACCAATTTAAGAGATGAATAGGGGTAAGAGACATAAATAAAAGATGAATGGTTGATGATATAGGTTGGGAAGACAATAATGAATAGATGCAGACAAATCAATGGCACCCCAAACCACAATTAGACCACATGAGATTTCTTGGCCTTTATAGGGTGCACTTGGGAGAATCACCTGATCAAATGTAGAAAGAGAGGAAGAGAGAGGGGTAGAGAGAGAGAGACTCAAATATAAATAAATCTTAATAGTATTGTGGCAATCAACATCAACAGTAGCATTGGACCATGGCAGGTAGACACACACACAACTGCAAAAGTCCACAGCATTCAGCACATCAGTTTATTGTTTCAATAACCCAGTTTGATATAAAAGGTGTTACTCAAAGCCTGTGCACCACATTGTATTTTTAGTCTGGTAATGCCTTAACACCAAGAACAAGGAAGCATTTCTGTCACTCCTTATTTTCAGACTTAATACAGGATCTCACAATGGAGCTGGTTGTAGGTAGGTAAGAGTAAGGTAGACAGCTCCTCCTGCCAGTTAAGCAAATGGCATAGTAATATAGTCAATATTTCCCAGAAGGAGATAATGGGCTGCTGTAATGAAATGACACAGTAGAAAGAACAATGGACATGCAAAAATGTGCCCATGTTCGTCACGGTGAAGAGAGACAGGTGGAAATAATATGAAACCAGGCACGGATGTCAAAGCAGTGCTTTTCTCATGCACAGTGAAACCAGAGCTTTCAAATGTTTATCATATTACATTATTAAGCACAAATGAAAAATGGCATCGTAAAGCGTTGGGCCATGAATAGTGCTGCTATTTTGTCTTGATAGGTATACTAGTAAGCATGGTTACAACGCCATAGCAGTATGATCTTTCAATTGACAAAACAATTTAAAAATATCGGTCAGTGTCCATGTCAATAGTTATTTGTTATGAAAGATAACCCTCTCTTGTGCTCTTTTCTGGATTACAGAGTGGTATAGCAAGCAAGAGGGAGTGCCCTGAGCTCTTTCCATGTGTCAGTCCCTGTTATGAGTCATAGAAAAGCAATCACACATCAGCAGCAGGTAGACTAAGAACCTACTACAGAAACTTTTGTTTGGTAAGAATTAGTAACAGCAGCAATTATTCTTCAGCAGTCATCTAGCAGAATGTAATGCAGTAGCCTAAAGGCCAGTTCAGACCAGAGATTCGAGTTGAAGTGGCTGTGAAACCCGACAATTTACACCAATGCGAGATCAGACATTGTATCGTTTCCAACAGCAACGTCTCCCTCTCTCTGTACTTCCACTCTAACTGCCAACTTTTCCGGGTTTTATGTAGCTGAATATATTTTGTAGCTGAATATATTTTGTAGCGTGTTAAAATATGAATGAGGAGAGTGATATTGAGCTACAGAAACACTTCTAATGTAAATGAAACGGCAAAAACAACGGCGATGACCAGCTGACTTCTCTAGGAGCTGACAGACATTTAAAAACAGGTGATCAGCCTTTTGTTCCACGACCAGCCACTGGTGACTGGTGACCGACGAGCTGAGACGGGCCTGTTCACAATGTTTCCCTGCAATGTTCTAAAACAGTTTCATCTTGTTGGGAATCTTTGGTATTATCTGGCCTTAACTCTGCACATATAATAGTCATATATACCAGTTGTTCAAAGTCTAGTATGTTTAAAGAACTTGATAAACAATATCTATGGCTATTGATTACATTTAAGCAGTCACATTACATTATAGACCCATCTAGGGGAAACGCTAAGAGTGAACACAATCCCTTTGAGATGGGTCGTGACATGCCTGGTTTCTGTTCCGTCTTGGGAGTCTGTTCTCCATTAGCCCTGAAAAACAAACCTGCTGTTTCTGTAGGTTATCATAAACCTTGTAGGTTCAGCAGAGAGGGTGTCAGCGGTATATTCCCTCAGTATGTGAGGGTTACAACAAAACACTATTCAACAGACAGCTATAAAACAGACCACGTCCAACAAAGCTAAATGAACACACACACTCGTACACATGTGCTCAGAGACCGTGTATTTAAAGCTCAAAAAGCTGGCAAATTCCCTAATCTTTTGCAAAGGTCAACAGCCTGCAGGTCTTTCTTACACTTGGCTGGATGAAATAAAGGTTTGTTTAGCATTGGGGTTTATTAATCATGACATCAGTTTACTGTTCAAAACATGTTACTGTAATGTGACGTTAAAAACAAAAGCAAAGAAAGTTTTGAACACGCAAGAGTATTTTTTCCATCCCGACTTCTCATTTTATTTGCCATGTTGAGTCTGATTGTTGCCATTCACTGGCTGAGATTATGGAGGCCTGGTTTATCGACTGACTATGGATCAGGACCACTCCAGCCTGTAGGCTATTAGGAGAGCCAGCAGTTCAGGCTCCTGTCCTGCCGTTCCTTAATTGGTCCCCTCAGAAACCGAGCGCACACAAACTTCACAATCACATTGAAAGATTATACTGAAGAGAAAAGAGAATCCCCGTGTGCAAGCCGCTTGGCATCGATTAGCTCACTCTATCAGTTCTTCACATAAAAAAAAAACAAAAAAACAATCAAATTTCTTTTCACCTACAGATTACAATCAGCTGGGGTGGTCTTTGAGTAAACCATACAAGCCGTGATAAAGAGGAGTAGACAGAGGAGAAAATGGCTGGAACAAATGGGAGATGACTCAGGACTGCCTACTGGGTAATTGGGTTTTATCCTCTCATTTTATCAGGCCTTGTTTTGGATTACAGCCATACAACACACGCATACACAGGAAAAGGAGAAAGATACCTAGACATTAGGAGATCTCAAGATAACTGATTAGAAGTGGGAGAATGAGGCCGTTGCAGTTTCATTATGATACTCCACAGAAGAAAAACTTGACCATTTTCTGCAGAAAACGCAGGGCTTTTCACTCTAACCAAATCAGGTATCAGGGTATTGGACACAGTCAGTAAACACAACGCACACAAAAATGTCAACACGAGACGCCGCTGCACATTCTAATTCAAGGCATGTTCATTGCAACCTGACATTTCAATTTCAGATGCTTCTACAATTCAGTGCTTTGAATATGGATCTTGTCAGTACACGTGTATGCTCTGGCTGGAGACCACGACAGGCTGACAATTGCAAGAGTCATCCGGCAGAAATATTGTAGATATCTTGCCCTGTAATACGCAGTATTTCACTTATTTCTACGGTGACTTTTGACAATAAAGTGGTGCTCTTACAAAAGTAATTTATAGCAAACTACATAATTCAGCATAAAAGGTATAGTGAATGCACAGGCACTTTGTGCAAGCAGTTAGATCACTTGTTTTTATGTGAACTTGGCATGCAAAGATTCACTCTTATTCAATAAATATACATTCTTAATATCTTTTTCTGGTAACCTGTTCAAAACCTACCTTAAGCAACTGAATTATTATAAAGATATATCTTTCTGATGTCAATCAAATGAGATTGAGAAGTCCATATACTATCTCACTTAATTTTCTTGACATGGTCCAGTTGGTAAAAAGGAAATGTGTTTTTCCGCTCAGGTTGTCAAAGGAGCAATGCAGTTTAATGGAAAAGGGTGCCCCAGCATGACATCTGCCCAACACCAAGCTACGCCGTGGAGTTGTTTCATAATAAGCTACGCTCCCCCGCGTTGATTGTCATTAAAGCACATATCACTAAGTGCGACATGGCTGTTTAATGTGTTTTTAATCCTTTTTTGGATGACAGTGGAGCTCTGCAGCTTGGAGGCATACAGTGAGCTATTCAGGCTGTGGCCACACAGCAATCCTTGTTAGGATAAATTAATGGTTGGTTATGGTGTCTTCAGAGCAATAGTTGATAATTTCAAGTTAAAAAGATAAATTAACACCAGCATTAATTCTTCCTATATAGGTGCCCTGAATTTATAAATGGTGTATTATCTCCAGCTCTCGGGTTGAGATGGTCTAAACCAGGTGAGATGAAATGAAGCAGAAAAAGGCAAAGCTATTTATTGATTCCGCTGTCTGTGAGGTGAAACAAAAGTAGTCTTTAAATGAATGTAGCCACATCGATGCACGGGATAGATGTTATCTATCTTCATGACAAAGGGGAGTCCTTGGCTGTAGGGGAACCGCATCAAAGTCACACATGTGCAACCTTGCAACGGTGCTCAGAGAGCAGAAGAAAACCCACAACTTCATGTATGGATAAACATTTCAAGTCATTAACCAGCCAGAGCAGAGGAACTCCAGACCACTAAATTGGGATATTTGTTACATTCATCTTTTTTCACATCTTTTTAATACGTTGTTATTTAAATGGAAATCAGTAGCACAAATGGAATTTTGTGTTTTGTCATTCAAATTAATATGAAACAAAAGTGACCAACCAGCAGGCGGTTATGCAGAAATACAAACACACGAAGAAGAATGTGGACAAAAGTGATATGTAACAACACTAGTTTTTGTCCAGAGTCACTACAATAGGTACAAATGAAAGAAAGATTATGATTTTCAACATAAATGGCAACATAAATAGCTAGATTGCCTGCTATGAAAACAATAAAAGCTGAACAAACTTCCAGAAGTAAGAGCATGACTCCTGCTCGGAGATAAAAAGAACAACAAGAACACCAGTGTTATGAACCCTGGTCTTGGTAAGTGGTCAGAGTAAGGTGGAGCTGGAGCATACAACTATTCTGACCACTGAGCTGGTAGGAGGAATAAAAAGAGTTGGTGTTGGCACAGCGATGGCCGATGAAAGGAAGGACAGCTGACTAGTGTGGGCTGACTGCAGTTGTAAGGGTCAAACTGGGGATGGAGGGTGGCCTGCAAAGGGTACAAAAGTGCAGTCGAGCTGGGAGATGAGCACAGACTGTTAAGTGAACTGAAGATTATTGAAGACGCTCCCCTTTTTCAAACAAGTCCTGCTCTTCACTGCCAAATGAAAAACAAAAAGAAGGCGACAGCAGAGGTAAACAGATAGAGAGAACAGGTGCAGGGAATCACAGTGTGGCATTAAACTGCTCCTCTAAGCACCGGCGTGACTTGTGTCCCATGCAGTTAACGCTTTGTGATCAGCCAGAAGCATTTGTCCAATCCTAAACTACTGAAATGTTCTTACCAAAGCTCTCTCCAAGGAAAAAGCTGCAGATTCATAGTGCAATCATGCATTCTACATGATAAATGTTAGGACAAAATTAACTAAAATGTTATCTAATGATGAGGTGAATCATTAACATGCATTTGATAGTCAGGTTCACTCATAAGCTTATTTCAGCTTTGTTAACGTCTCTGTTCTTTATTTTATTTGTAGAAAAGCACAATGACATACTGAAAACATACAGTGTCGAAGGTATGGCTGACTTGCAAACATTTTGCTTCCCATCCAAAAATGTTGTCTTTTTGTTTGTCACCTTTGAATGTGCTGAATTTTTTTTTTTTTTTTTTTACTATGTGTAGATTTTTTATCTGAATATAGTCTTTCACTTCAGATCCTGCTGTCTGTGTCTTTTTTTCTTTTGATAATACAGCTTAGAATCCTACAACTTGTGATTTTAATAAAAATCGTATTTCTCTTGAGGGATGATTTTGACTGACCATTTGAGAAGCTAGGCAAAAATGACAGATTATTTGCAGTTAGTTTTGTCTTTAAATGTGTGTTTTTCTATAGACTCATGACACCCCGATTTAAGAAAATGCTTTAGTCTTTAATATAGTCTGTTTGTACCAAGCTCACTGGGGTACAAAGTATGTAAGTCATCATTTTTGCCATCTCGGAGTTGAATGCATTTTAGTTTAGCACTTCTCAAAGATGGTGCTTGCAAATCCTCCCCTTTTGTCTGCAAGCAGGACTGAACATTTCTTCTGAAGAAAACAGAAAAGATGTGACAAATGGAACTCCACTTTCTGTTTTATTTCATAAATGACAGAGCTTTGTTGGTTTTACACACATACAGTCACACATGACTACAGAGAGGTATTAGGTAGGCTTCATATGCCAAGAGGGACTCTTAAATCCCACAGTGCATCTCTCAAACTCACAAAAGCAGCAAATGGCCTTAGAGAACAGACAGGGCTGCATGAAATATAGCCAGGCATAGTCTTCCTCTGTAGCTTGACGTGTCATCTGAATGGTTTTGCTAAAGGGAGAGCAAACCTCACTCGAATTCACAAAACGAGGTCTAGAAATAAGGGATGTGAACAAACCACCCAGCTTCCCAACCATTAACCAACATTTCAACAGTGCTGCATTCAGGGGATAGAAACACGACAAAAACTAGAGCCAGAACATCAAATGGTTTCACCGTTCATCTTAAATGACAACAATTTGGAAAAGTGCATGCATTCAAAATGTGTGTTCTGTGCCAATTTTGTACTTTCCTCAAACATTTCCCACCTTTCTGGTCTCAAACCATTAGCGATGAACAATGTCAAAGCTAACATGGTTGATGACAGCATGTTTCATGATGTTTACGGTATAAGGGCTGTATGTTTTCTGAAGCACAACAACAATGAAATTTATCACATCTTCACATGTATGGACTTCTTACGTTGGTCATTTATGATGCGTTTCCCATCACATCAGTTTTTTCATGCACTACGGTCTATGTTGAAGATTTCTTTGTGAGACAATATCAAAAAAACGCTGATGTCTGAATGTGTTCTTTTTGATTTACTTTCATCATGTGTTCTCACACAACACCAAAACTAGTGCGTTAACATTTTCGCTTCTGTAAAAACACACACACACACACACACACAGACACACAAACAAAACATTGAACCCAGACTTTAATCCTAAAGTCATTAAATATGTATTTGCTTTTGATTACTCTTGAAATGAATTCATCAGGGAGAGCAGTGACAGGTGCTCGCTGTTACTGACAAACTGCTGTGGCAGTTACTAATAACATGAAATGCTGGTATTCTGCACTGTAACCCTCCTGTCTCTCTCTCCCTCTTTGCTTTTCCCTTCTTACATCCCCCACTCCCTCGTTCCGCCTCTCCAAGCTCAGCTCTCCTTTCTCCTTCAGTCAGGTGAGTTGAGAAATGATACCAGAACCAAAACATTTGTCACAGCAACAATCCACTGAAACTAAATTACATCGAATGGAATTGCAAGGGAGGAGTGGACAACAAGGAAGGATGAAGGGACGGGGTACTTATGAAATGAAAACGCTTTAGAGGAAACAAAAGTGCTACCCAAACTGGGAATTACGAGAGACAGAGAGTGTTTGGCATTGAAGTGAATGGTGTGTGGTGTGAGTCGCCTGTGTGGCAATGCCCTTGAGTTAGCCAGCGAGGCATTGAATGGTGGAATGTGAATGGGCAGTTATCTCCAAGGCTTCCCTTTCAGTATTATTAGAAAACATATGACAGCGGTGGTAGCTCTTATCGAACTGAAAGCTTCAAGGCTGTGGAGACGAGGCTGAGAGGCAAATCTGCAGGAGGTGATTGAAATGGCAACATTTGTGCCATTCTCTATGCTGAACAATGACTGTATAATCACTTTGCAGTGTGCTACTATGAATATATGCTAGAGACGTCCTGTGTGGATGTTTAAAATTGGTATCAAGACCGGATCTGGGCATGTTTTTATCGTTCGATTTCTGCTTAAATCAACCTGATCAAATCCACATGGTTTCATTACTGTTGCAAAGCTGCTCTCCGTTAAAGATAGCTGGGCTCTATAGTGTAAGCATAATAAGAAATGTGACTGCTGTGAGTTCTGACATCCATATTTCAATCGCTAAGCTCAGATGCTAACAAATGTGTCATTTGATGTTTTATTTGTCCTCTCTCTTTCTTATTACCAAAGTGTAGGAAACAGCTTTCCGGTGGCAGCTTTTCATTTTTAGCAGGCGCTGACCGTCTCTTTCGCCGCATGACAAACGTCGCTAGCAGATGGTCATATCAGCTGTCGCTAATTAAAGTTAATTCCGTGGCTAACCCGATGACAGGCCGGAATAAACTTAGCTCTTGTCGGGGTTTGTGTGTTTTCTGCAAGCCGGTGTCTGTACTAAGCCAAAGATCATTTGTAAGGGGAACTACCTCCACTATACGACTGCAAGTGGACTGCGTGTTTGTGTAGTTATAACAACTCCAACAGAGCGATAAGTCTACTCTAGTGCAACAATCCAGCTGATCACATCACGTCAATTTCAGGAGTAATCATTTTGAGCCAGTACCTTCAGTATTTGGACAAATTTAGAAGGCTACAGCTTTTATTTTAATCAACACTACATATCTTTTGCTGTTGTGTAAAATGATTTGCATTATGTATGGTGAGCATCTTTGGCACAAACATTTCTTTTGGGATAAATCAAGTTGTATCTTCTCTTGTTTTCAGGTTGTATTTTTTGTGTGTGTAAGGGGCGGCTGTGCCACAGTCATCAGATGAGACTCAGCAGATACCCACAAAAAAAAATTGTTTTAAACTTGATCAGGACATCGCTGAAAAATGCTGATTCTAAAGAATATAATGCCAGGAAAAACTGCATGTTATGGTGTAAAAAGAACACAATAAGAACACAACAAAAAGGAAAAACTTGATTGCAAAGGGGAGAAAGGACCTCAGTGAATCTTTACATAACCACAATAGAACAGAGCATACATGTGATGCATTAACAGACTTATAATGAAAGCATTGTTTTTTATTGGAGCGAACAAAAGGATTCATTTCCAATCAATCCTACCTCTCCTGGGAATATCGTGCACAAAAGCTTATCTATTGACCAGATTCCAAAGTCTCAATATCCCATACACACAAAACAATAGCTATTTGATTACTATTGTAGCCCTGTCCAAAGCAGATTCTCATCACACTTTGAGTCAAGTGTGTGTGTGTGTGTGTGTGTGTGTGCGCTTCCAAGCTAAATGTTTTTTCTTTGCATTACATTCCTGATCACTCCCCCAGCTTTCTGCTCTCACAGTAGACACTATTTCCTTCCCTTGTTTTGGCTGCTGGGGAGCTTTAGTTCTATCTGAATGTGGAGAAGATATGATGGGAGAGGGAGTTGGTGAGCTGGACAGATAAATGCGTCCCATTTGAATAATGCAATAGTAAAACTGGGCAATATGACGACCATGCGATCTCCTACAGAACAGTGGATACCAGCCCAGCAGTGCTCGTGAATTCCTCTCGTGCAAAATGTCAGTTAAATCGAAGCTGGAGTTTGAGAATCTGTCTGGCAGTCATTTTTTTGGGATAAATAAAACATGACAGAGATGACTCCATTGCCCTCTGCTCCTCTCACACTCTCTCTTTCTCTATCTTGATTTTTTTTTTTTTTCACTTGCACCGTACTCAAGCCAGAATACATTTTTAGCAGCAGGAGGTACAGTTGCTACATGGGCTGCAGCTCCAAGCCTTGGCTGCAAAGGGCTTGTCAAATTTGATTAAATTAAAAGCAAATTTGTGTTTTTAAATTTAAATGAAATTGTGTACTGTGGAAGCATCTTACAGTGCTGCTGTGTTGTTGGGATTCATGCCCCCCCCCCCCCAGCGCTATGCATGACATTCCACTTGTAGGGAGGTTGTGGAGGTTATCCTGCCTAACCTACTATAGGATGATCTAAGGTCAATCAGGCATCTGTCATGGAGCATGGTAGGCTGGTGCTTCTCCTCCTGCTTAGCTGTGGATCTGCTCCAGGCTGAACACTTACATGGTTTAACAGTATTGTCATGTCAGTGTCACAGCACAGGGATGCATGTATTGATTTCACCACAGTAACCTTATATAGCCCATTAGGACCTTACTGATGTTTTAAATCAAGCTGTCTTTCCAATTAGTTTATGCCATTCAAGCGTCACATATTAAAGAATAAGGCTAAATCTCTTTTTATTTTTATTTTTGTTGAGAAATCCCAGGAAAAGACAGCATTAGTCCATCTTTCAGTGCTTTCCGACTTTCCTACCCTGTCTGTGTCACTCAGTCCTAAGTCCATTCACTAGGCTACTGAAGATTTAAGTCTTTAAAAATGGGTCACAAATATATAATTTCATTTCTTTTTAAAGGCTGAGAAATGCACCTAAAAACCTGGGAACTGTAGTTTTTATTTTAGCAAACATCACTCAAACAAGAGTAAATATGGTGCATTTGTTAGGGACTATTTTCAGTTGCGGATTAATACACATTTGGCGCCCTTGTGAGTATTTATGGCAGCTGGACGTGGATAGAGATGGACTCAAGCTGAAATGATTAGCTGATTAATTGATTAGTTGATCAACGTTTTTGATCAACCAACGTTGTGATCCTTCATTTTTCGAGCAAAAATGCCAAACGTTCACTTGCTCCAGCTTCTAATGATCTGGAAAGAAATGAATTTACTGTCATGAGGGAAGAGAAAAGCCTCCAAAGCCACAGTTCTTTACACAGATGATGAAGTTGTGTCGTTGCACTCACATATGACTCTGCTTACATACACACATATCCAAGCTGTGGTGCACTTGCTCACCCTTTCACTGCCAACATGGCTGCTTCACTGCTGCTCAACATTTAATCAGCCCCATCTCCTACCTGAGTCCACCTGTAGCCACTCATCCTATGTTTCTGCTTTGGGGGAAGTTTGTTTTCTCCGTGTTCTCCGAGTGTGTGCAAAGCTATAAATTGTATACTTGCAGGTGAGTGATGGGCTCCCATTCTTGCAAGACATAAAGAATATATTTAGATTACTGTATTATAAGCCGGCTTCTAATTGATAAATCTATTTTCTACTGTAGGTGAGTCTATGTGTGTATGTGGATTTAGAACTGAAATTTCATTTCAACCATGCTCAATAACTTAGCCTTGCCCGCATGTTGTACATTATTTAGTCAGTTTCTGGTGGAGTCTGCCTTTTCCATTTCATCTCATTTGATTTCTGCATAAAGTATTTGACTGTTGACATCCATATTATTGCACAACATAAATATTTATTTTACAGCCTGCCAGAGAGCCATTGCAAACGCAGTTGCCGCTTCAAACCCTGGCAGATGTACAACAACATATACCTATGCAGCTCATGAAAACAGCATTTTGCACGCACAGGCATTTTATTTTCATGCACTCACAACATTATTGTTTTTTCTGCCAAGAATAGGAAACTCTTTCTCACTCTCAAATATCATCAACGTTTTACATAGAAATGTAACCACTGTGGAAAAGCTGGTCATGCACAATGTACAGACAGTTTTGGAAGGTTATTATATGTCAGGCTAACATTAAAAGAATCACAAAAACCCCTCTTGATCCCTACAAGCACAGTTGCCCTTAAGATACATATGCTTAATCTAATATTTATGGTATGCAAATTTCCAAGTTGAAGCTAATTTCAAAACTTGGGATGCAAAAATGAAAACCTTGGGGCTAGTTAACTAATTGACTTGCAAATGCATCTTTGTTACACTGCCATGTGAGCTAAATGGATGTCAATAGGTCAGGATGGATTCACCAGAGGAAAAGAGAAAAGATTTTATAATGATCCACTCACTGACCACATGGACACATTTTAGACGATGCTTAACATATCAGTGTCCACTCAGGCTCTGCATCACAAACTCTTATTAGATAAATAAATCACAAATGTGCCTTATCATTAAGGAGGACACAGCATAGTAGCTTTTTGATTAACCTGGCAGTTGGGTGTCAGCTCAATGTGTATACCCACTGGATCAACTAGACTTTATTTGCTAAAATATCACATTTCTGCACATGCCCGAGAAATTAAGATTAAAAAGCCTCCACGTCATTTAAAGCAACCAGTATCAATTAGATGTTGCAGAAGTGAGCACAGCCCTCAAGCAATCATCTCCACAATACCAACCCTGTGGAGGACACGGTGTTTAGTGTGAAACAATCATTTAGGAGAAATCAAGAAAAAGACATAGGAGGTATCAACTTCTCCAACTGTTTTCTAACAGGACAACCTCTCACTGATCCAGTGTGAACCCTCTAACAACTGTCCGCATGTGGTGGCTTCAGCAGATAACACTGTAAAAAGGAAAATGAGAACATTGACACTGACAAACATTACTTGCACAGTCTATGGTTAAGATATGGAACAGTGTGCTCTCCCTTTCCATTACAGAGCCGACATCTGGCTACCTTAGACGGTTATCTGACCGAAACTGCTCGCCAAACTCATGGCGTAATTCTAGTGCACTGAACGAAACTCTTCGACTCAGCCTCCTCAAACACTGCTCAGCAAGCGCGTGGCACATTACAAATACAAATAAAAATCATATTTCAAACGCAGGCTGAAAAATGTCTCACTTTTTTGGCTGCGGTCGCACGCGCGCACACAGACTGTTCACACTGGTTGGAATATCACTTTTCAGAACCCAAAACAACTAAAACCACAGATACAAACACGTCGAAGCACACACATCTTTGGGTTTACTCTCGAGGGCTGACCCCCGTGGGGTAAAAACACAGCCCGTCAAACAGTGCGTCTGTGCCGCTTACCTCTGGCTGCCGTGGCCGGGACCTGCGAACCGAGAAGCAGGAGGATGCCCAAACTCAAGTAGCATCCTCCCGAAAACTGTCCCATCACGGCTCTGCTTGTCTCCCTCCCCGTCGGGTCTGGGGGCACCGGCCGCGGGTCTCGCGCATTTGTCGTCTTGTCTCGAGGCACCTCTAAACGCGTCGTCCGTGCCCCAACGAACGCCCCCGTACGGGTGCCGGTGCTAAGTTAGCGTCCGCCAGGAGAGCCGTCGCCTCGCGGAATCGCAGTGCGGAGGGAAGAGACTGGAAGTGGGGGTGCGGAGCTCTCAGCAGCCGGCACTCTTCTGCGCGAGAGTCAGGTAGTTAGAGCGCGCGAGCCCACAGCTTTCAGGTTTTCTGAGAGAGAGAGAGAGAGAGAGAGAGAGAGAGAGAGAGAGAGAGAGAGAGAGTCCAAACCACTGTGGACCTGTTGAGAAACCACAAAGGTGCACGTGTGCACGCGTCTGTAATAACCAGACGAAAGAAAATATCTTTCAATTACCTCTCTCTCTCTCTCTCTCTCTCTCTCTCTCTCTCTCTCTCTCATCCTTTTTTCACATGTTCAGCTACACACAGGCCTGTTTTCTGGAAACAGTGTGGCCACTGACATCGACACCATTGCCTTGGAGCTATTGCCAGTGGCCTTGTCTGGAAAATTCCGTTTTTACCAATTAAGGCCTATCTTCAGTCTATGAGCATATGGCCTTTGATTGGTGTCCAATTGCCAATTAAGCAGGCAGTATGAGTTCAATTAGGCTACTTCTTTCCATATGTCCTTTTCCCCAAAGGGTTTCACTCATCTTAGTATTTATATTGGACTGATCAGCCTATCATTTATGCCCTGAAAGAATATATCGGTGGAGAGGCTAGTTTGATAGAGTTATAAAATTACATAGAAGTATTAGCATCAGCATTATGTACTTTAAGTATTTAAAGTGAACTATTATAAATGAATGGAAGTGGAATTATTCAGATTCTTTCGTAAAGTAAAAGTAACTACCACGCTAAAAATCTTCCCTTAGAGGTGAAATCCTTGATTTCCCGAGTTCTTGATTACTTGAGTAAAAGTATTGGGAGTAAAAAAGCAAAGGTTCCTATTATGCAGGAAAATTGGCTTGTGGCAGCATCGTATTGTTATATATTATACTATTTGATGTAAAAAGCATTTTTATGTGATAGTTGGGCTGAGGTGAAGTTGATTCTAGCTGATTTCTCACACTGGGCTGTTCAGTTCACTGTATAACAATGCATCCTGTTTTATTATACCCATTATACTGTGGGTTTTTTAAATAAGCTACGGTCGGGTAGTTTAACCAATAACAATGCATGATATTTGTGGATCTTTATATATATCTCCATCAGAAATGTGGTGGAGTGGAAGTATAAAGGAAATACATATACTCCAGTAAAGTATCTCAAAATTGTGTGTGTGAGTGAATTCCAACACTATGAGTTGCTATTATTAATTATTGTCTCTCTGTTATCAGCAATACTGAAGTAGTATAGTCTTCTAATGATGTTACCATAAGTATCTACAGAATCCTTTCCACACTTGCTTATCAGTTATCGGCAGCACATGTTAAGATATCCCATTCAGAATGCGTGCCTTTGTTCGTTTTTCATGGCAATCACTGCAGATTGACCTTCTGACATAATTACCCTATTGAACAGAAGTTCATCGGTTCATTTCCCAGAGTTCTTGCCATGGGTCAGCTTGTCAGGCAAGGTTAAGTACTTGATGATATTTCTAAAGGGAGCCATAAACTGTGCATTAAATATTTGGGACGGCCTTAAGGCTATTGAGCTACCTGACAGGCCGTGAACAATAGAGAGACCCCGCAGAAGCTCTTCTTTGGTTGAATGAATATGTCTGTTTTATTATTTTCAAAACATCAAAATACATTGTAAACTCTAACACTTCCATATCTTTAGCTGAGTGATTACTCCCTGAGATGACAGAAATAGCAGGATTTGTGACAGCAGATAAAGGTTCTTCGTGTCGTTCTTGTGTGCATATGTGATAAGAAGCAAGAGCTGTTGATTGACAATGAAATACGCGTAAATAAAGGCCCCTGGGTAGATCTATAGTGCCTCAAACTGTGTCAGTTTGTCCCTAAAATGGAAATGGCAAGTGTTTAGTGCTTCATAGTTGAAAATAATGTTGTGGGTCATTAGTGTGGGACTGCTTAAAATGGCAGCTTTTGTCTAAAACTAATCAGGATGTGGTTATGGAATTGGGTGGTTTCCGCGTGTGAAGTGTCACTGCAATCCAAATCCACAACAAAGCTCATCACAAAATAAATAAATAAATAAAAAGACCCTTTTCAGTGGACACAAGAAAAAAGCATGTTCTCAGCCTTTAAAGATGTGTTTGCTCAGTCCAGGATACAAAGCAGGCAGGTCCAAACAGTCATTCTTTACTATAGTGGGTCTTTGTCATTTTCTAAATTGAGGCTTCTTATTTTATTTGTAAAACAAAGTCTATTTAGTCACAGTTTAATGCAGTTGGGGACATTACACCGAACACATTCTTAAATATTGAACAGTTCTTCAAATTCAGTAAAACATGCTATTGTATGTGCATAAAACATCTCTTTAAAATATTTTTATATCCTTTTTTGACAAGAGTGAGGAAGTAAGTGTGGTTTGCACCTTGGGAAATACCCTGCATAAACCAGCTAATGCAAATAAACAGACATGTTTACTTACAGATACATTCCAACACTGTTTCTATAAGGCGAGAGACTTCGCAGTATTTATTGCTTGCAACATTTTCTTGCTTTATTCATCTGATACCCAGAGTGCAAGCGCTTGCATGGAAATTCTCTCATGGAAATGTGCAAAACAAGCAGTTTCTTGCTTTTCCTATAAAGCATTTAGAAGAACAAGACAAAAAGTTCATCGTCGCCAAGCTTGCAGCAGCAATGAGTGACAGGCACAAATAATCCACCTTCTTGTTCTCTGTACATTGAGTTTGGTGTGCATCATGGATGTCCTTAAGTTTTGCTCACTGTGTATTGCCAATGTGTGTATGTTTGTCAGAGCATTTGCTGTCTTCTCAGAACGTTGCAGGGCCTCCACTGAGGAACAGTGAATCTCACTACTTTACTCAGTCAACGGAATCTGCTTTTCCAAAAAGCCCTGCCTATGAAAATGATATTGTTTTTAATATGCAGTATTTTGCTGAGTTGGCATGTCTTCTGCAGCATCACCCTCGTGCTTCACAATTATAGTGATACACAAAGTCAGACTTGAGTGTGGCCAGTTTCATAGAAAATCTCATTTACAGTACCTATTTTGAGCGTTTAGCATCCAGCACCTCTAAAGCACGCTAATTAACAAGTTACATCTTGTTAATTTAATCTATACAAAAAACTGAAGTGTAAGAGTTTGCTGTTTTACGTGGGGGTGCCAGATGGTCGCTTCACCTTTAATGTGCAGATATGAGAGTGGTATTGATGTTCTCCAACTCTCAGCAAGAAAAGGAAGAAAATGAAGAAAGTTCATTTTTCCAAATGTCACACTTTTCCTATAAGCACAGTTCCTTTGCCATGTGCAGATATTGCAGACAGTGATCATTTTTAAAAACCTTAGCATTGAACATAAAGAGAAAAAAAAGGTCAAAGATTTGTATACTGGGGCTTTTGCGCTCTTCATATATATATATAAATATATAAATATATTTTGTTTGACACTCAAACTAGCATGGACACATACTGCACATTGTTCTTTGTTGTTTGGGGCATACAAGGATGTGAATAGCCAAAAGATGCAATTTTGTTAAAAAAGTAAATGTACTGGGTGTGTGTTTCCATCTAATTCAATAGTAAAGTGTTCACTATTTATATATCAGTCAGTGCAATCAATAATGGAGGAGGCTAGACAAAAGCATAGCATTATTTATTGAACAAATCACTCATATAGTGCGTGGTAACCCTAAGGAACTTTTCGATGTCATTCTTCTTGTTCGTGCTAAATAACGCCTACACCATATTCTATTCAACTTTTTTTGTTAAGACATAATTAGAATTTCATGTATCAAAAGGCAAATCTTGTATGCTAATTACAAAGAACACATACTTCACAATACCTATCAAGATACAGCAACATGTCACAAACATGCAAGTCTAAAATGATTATAATTCTGAATATCAAGTGGAAGTCCAGACAACTGACTCAGCTGCAGATGAGCTTGAGCTTTCTTTTGAGAGTTGAGAGGAGCAAATGTGCAATAATTGATTGAAGATTAGATAAGGACCTTATCTCCTTGTATCAAAGTACACACACACACACACACACACACACACACGTTACATGCTCATTTGGGCGTGAACAAGCAGTGGTAATTCCGTGATCAGAGGTGAGGGATGATGATCTTCATTATAGTAGGGAATTATATAAGGACGTGTACATTAAAGTAGATGTGGTAGGGAGCAGGTCAATAAAATCTGGTCTTTTCATCTTCTGTAATAACAGTGAACCTCCCACCAGGGCAGAATGGCAGTCATATAATGGAAAGGACAGTCAACACCAGCTTCTCCTGAGACGTAAATCATATTCTAGTGTGGGAGGTGCAGAGCCACCCCATATATAAATATATGGCACCATAAATGTGAACACATGCCCCAAATTTGGATATCCAACACCCCAAATGTGTTTGCCAGGCCAGATTCTGTTCCTGTTGAGGCTGCATTCATGTTTCTTTAAAGGCTGACTGAAGACACTGATCCACACGATGACCACAACAGTCTCATCTGTTGCATGATCTTTGGTTAATGCACTGAATAAAGCTGCATTCCTTTAACATGCCTGATCCTTTGGGTCACACTGATCTCCCGTCTTCAATTCAATTCAATTCAATTCAATTTTTATTTATATAGCGCCATATCATAACTAAGTTATCTCAGGGCACTCAATCACATGGAGCCGGTCGAGACCAACTTCCACACACACAAAGACCCAACGTTCCCACCATGAGCAAGCAC
>JAVQJL010031543.1:0-12554 GCA_036024295.1 Nannoperca obscura | reverse complement strand
GATTCTCCCTGAAACCTATCGTGTCGTTTTCTTCTCCACTAAATCAAAATGAACCGTAGCGCCACCTAGTGGACACATCTGAGGATATTACTAGTGGTTTGGCCTGGATGTGATTTGATTTCTCCCAATTATATTTAATATAAAACACACATTAACATGGTTGATCATTGGGTATAAACCGTATTCTATATAGAATATCACTTTATTTCATAATAATAATAACATGCGTATGTTAGGCTGCACTGGGGGAGACTAATCTGTGTTGAGAACTGTTGGGAGGTTTACACTGCCTGGTTTAAATGTATATTTTAGGACTTTTCAGCTTTATTGGCCAGTTTAAAACATTTGTTAAAGTAAAGTAATCCAAATAGTTACATTACTTATTATTTTTTAAACAGGGTAACTAGTAATCTGTAACCTATTACTTTTCAAAAGTAACCTTCCCAACACTGCCGGTGAGTAATTTATTTAACTATCTAAATACTAACAGCATGTTTTTCAGAAAAGATTATTTTTAGACTCACTTTTTTTTGTGACAGTGTTCATTAATCACAAAATAAAAATCAGCTCTAGCAGATGGTGGTAACACATGAAAGTGACAAGACAAGGCCAAGACGTTTCTTCTATGGTAAAAGTCTCACTCCTTTGGCACCATCTCTGCACAATATGATACACAGCTAAATGCCAGAAGTTTTGGTGGAAAAACACATTTAAATGTAAGAAAGTAGAATTTCAAAGTGGGTTTTTGGTTCAGTGGGTACATGCAACAATAACAGAGTTGGATTTCCTTTCACTATTAGTATTCTTGAATCTGGTCGACAATCCATTGCTTACTGGAATTAAATGTAGGCATATCTGTTTTCTAGGTGCCTGTCTATCCAAATACTATTAATATTTACAATAACATCAATATAATAAATGAACTAACAATTTCATACATTTAAGTATGTGAAGGTAGTTTATCCACACCAAATCACCTGAAATTAATTTGTCTCAAGTTGAGATGGCATTCACTGAGATATGCTAAGCTACTAACCCTTAGCAGGAGTTGTTTTTATCCCCTCTGTATTATATTTAGCTGCTCCCTCATTTAGTAATGTGAAATAACACTGAATTAAAGCCATGTCAGCAGTCCGTCCAAATGGATTGTTTCCTTTGTATAGATAACCACAAGGAAAAAATCTATCTGTCAATTTAGTTTTAGCTGTAGCTAAGGCTAGCTGTGGCTATCTCTCCAGCTAGTTCTGAATCGATGTAGCTTAGCTTTCTTGCTGTATCTTGGGTGTTTATCTGTGGCAGACAGCGCAGGAGTAGCTTCTATGAGCCCAGAGTGAATAATACATTTCTTTTGAATAATAACTTTTACAGATTAAAACAGATATCAATAAGTCAAATTAAGGTCTTAATTTTGACCAAATAGCTACTGCATTATGCCTTTGCTGGGCATATTTAACAAAAATATTTTTGTGAGACTGAAGTCACAATCATGTTTTCCCTCTCTTTTCTAGCTCAACAATAAAATGCTAGCATGGCAGGCAAGTTCACTGTATATGCAGACATGTTTTGTGATACATGACTGCATACATTCATGTTCATCTCACTTATGGAAATGGTATTTAAATATCACAGAAATATTATTTTGGAAATAGTGGTGGCAAAATTAGCTTGAAAGAACAAGCTTGTTGAATATGGTTGTTATATTTGCAGCATTGATAAACTTTACTATTCTGTGTTGTCTTTTTACCGCCGCTCCCAGTTTGAGGAGAGTGAGGAGGAGGAGGAAGAAGTAGGGGAAGAAGGAGAGAAAATTGAGGTTGAGGTTTGTCAGTCTGAAGTGATTTTAACCTATCATTCTCGGCGTCCTAGTCATTCGTGTTCGCCCTGCTCTTCCATCTTCTAGCAACATCAGTGAAACTCTGTCCCACTAATACAAGACGTCCCTGTGGTTATCATGGTGGAGTTTATTGTGTACAGTTTTTAACATCATCTGTGGTGATTTCCACCTCAAGTTTTCCCCTTCTTTCAGTGGCGTTTTCCCTGGCCTACCTCTACAACTGGTCACTCCTTTCCCTTGAAACAAAGGTTATTTGTGAACTTTAAGGTTATACCTTTTCTTTAATTTGTGTTTACTTTGTAACTCTTTTTATTTTTTTGCAATAGACCGAAAAGGAGAAGGTGGGTGCCAATGTTACACATACAGCATATGCTTTTCTATGGGAAAAACATGCAGGATTTGTACAGAAAAACCCTGATGATGACTTTATGACTTTTTTTTGCCAGGTTGTTTGATCATGATGTCCCTTTAGTGTTACAACAGAACATTAATTCTTTTGACAGTTTTTTCATTTTTATTTCTCTCTTTTTTTTTTTTAAAAAAACCTCAAAACATTCCCACCACTCAAAGATGGATGCACCAGTAGAAAAGGTAGGTTCCATGCATACCAGGGATTATCTGCTGACACAACACTTGGCAAATGGCCATAGATCCTCTTTTATTCTTTATATGAATACTAGTCTAATTCCTGGGAAGTAACTTAAGTGAGTTAACTGAGGCTGTCCTGTGTTACCCTCCACCTGTCTGTGCTGCCGTAGACTGAAAATGCATTTGAAGACATGAAGGTGAGTGTAGGCAAAACCAAACACTTAACAGCACATTTCAAACGGAACACATTTCCAGCTGCCTTTTCTCCCCTGAAGCCTTCCTGTTGTGCCGCGTAGCAGAAGCATCTCAGTCTGTCCTCACTAATGGTGCCATGCGACCCTGACAGGTCATGACTCATAAGGTCACTGGATCATTGAGTTAATGAGCCACACCATGGCTTCATCCATACAACCTAGCTCCCCTGCAGGCAGTGCTTATTTAGATGATTCCACAGTATATCTGGGTTAGGTATACTGGAGGTAATTTATGGATCTTTTCCTACTTGTTCCTTCACCTCGTGCTTGTGAGACTCGCTTCTTGTAAGACCCAGATGTCCTCCGGTATTAAACCTTTTTTTTTCTCCAATGTGCTCTCTTTAAAAGTTGGAGACTGCTGGTAAAAAGGTGGGTTTGCTCAAGAGTCAAATTTGAATTGTTTTCTACTCTTTGTTTTGTTGAAACAATCACAGCGTTTGTGATGGACATTTCTCTGCTACAGGACTATAGATTACAGTACAACCTCTCATCCCTTTGGTATCTCTTGGTATGAAGCATGACAGTTTGGCTATGCTGGTTTGCTCATGACGTAACAAAATTTGCTGGTTATTGAAGTTCCTCTTTGAAATCTGAAATTCTTGCTGCAATTTGTTGCCTCCAGCCTTTGTACTGAAGTGCAGCATTAAGAAGTTCAAAAGTAATTTGGAGTATTTTGTCCAAAAGCTGCAAATATGAAATGATGAAAGCCTATCATGAACTGCTGTTAAAGAGTGCTATCTCCTCCGCGTTCAGAGGAGAGCTGGCACGTACTTCCTCTATTGAGAATAAGTCTTTTCTCTGCATTTTGGCAGTTTTGTAAAAGCTTTGAGAAGTTTCTTTAGTTGACATATTTTGAACGTTTTTAATATATGCAATAAATACAAAAAACACTCTTTGGATTATGTGACTCTCTGCAGATGGACACTGAGGCCAGTGACTTGCTCAACGACCTGCAAGTGAAGCTGAACAGCGTCCTGGATGAGCTCAGTAGCACATTTGGGAACAGGTAGCCGAATCCTGACTCCTGTACAGACATAGAACCACACACACTTAAAGCTAAATCCGTCGCCACACATGCATTTGTGCTGATGGATCATTTTCTTTTTCTCTAGTTTCCAGGCCCGTATCAACGATTGTATGCGACAGATGGCGTCTCTACTGTACCAGATCAAAGGGCAGCTCAATGGCAACAACAAAAACCTGGTGGAGGCCGACTCTGACAACATGCTGCGGCCACTCATGGATTTCCTGGATGGAAAGTGAGTGGATTAACTAAGATCCGAGTATTCTTTTCCCGCACTGTGAACATGTGTTTGATGATATTGCCATGTTCTCAGGCACTTTGACAGGTCCAATCCTTTCCCAGGAGCTTTCTATTTATTCAGTTCTGTCCCATTTGTTTCAGAATCAGAAATACTTTATTAATCCCAGAAGGGAAATTGCTTTTTGATACAGTTACAATGCTCAATAAAGTTATTGAAAAAAGAATAATAAACAGTAGAAAATAGAAGGTGTAGAGGGTGTAGAATGTAGAGGGTCCGAATATGGTTGGACCAGGGGCCGGAGCTGCTCTAGGACAAGTCTTTCCAGGGCCTTCATAATGTGGGAGGTCAGTGCCACAGGTCTGTGTGTCTTGAAGTAGCATAATAAGTCACACTACTGCAAATTGAGGTTGAGGGTACAAAGTATATAACTGCAACACATGTCATACCAACAGTCAACACTGGACTCTTTCATCCATTTCTGTTACCTTGACCACTACTTTTAGTTTCCTAAACTTAACCAGATCTTCACCATAGAGGTAATAATGGACCTATGAGTTATTTTTAAGTCAGACAACAATTTTGTTGTTAAAGATTGGTTTGTGATGATATTTTATGTCTGTAGTTCCTCGTAGTGGTGTGCGATACTAAAAAATTTGGTATCAATCCGATACCAAGAAAATACAGGGCCAGTATTGCTGATACCTATACCGATACTTTTTACTTATAAAACCATGATTTATGAGGTGAATGAATCGTCAGTATTCTAAATCTGGAAAAAATGTTATAATCATTAAATGACTTTTGTGATTTCCACTGTTAACTAGTTAATCATGTGCATGTTAAAATCCAGGACAGATTTTAAGCCAAGTTTTTAGACAAAAAATCTTTTATACAGTTCACAGTAATGAACTGTAACTGTGAACAATGCATTGAACATCATGAACATATTTTTTAAATAAACAAAAAAGTTCAAAAATGATTAAAGAAGAACAAATGTTTTAAAACTTAAATTATTTTAGAGAACTATTCTGTGACTGAATGCAGTCCACCAGCTGATGTGTGTGTTCTTGGCGCCCCTGACTCACGTGACGGCATGACAACAAAACAATGTCAGAGGAACAACGTTTGCACTCAGACATGCTTTGATGAAACGGTAGCAAGTACTGAATGTAGAGGGAAAAAATGGAATTAAAGTAATGATCCCATCTTGCTAGTATCGATCTGATACAGATACCAACGTTGGTATCGATATTATCGATATTTGGATCGATTCGCCCACCCTTAGTTCCTAGGGCGCGTGTCCAGCTCTGAGCCCATCTTTACCTACATAGATATCCCCTACCCTTCCACCCAACACATTAACCTTTCTGTATGTAGCTTGCTGTTTATCTTCTGACATGTCTTCAACTGTCTAGTTAGCAAGTTACAGTATCTTTGCCACTCCTTATACTGTATGCAACTTGCAATTTCCTTTAGCCTATACAGCTAATTAGATAAACACAACTAAAATAAGTGTATAATTCCTAAACCAGTCTTTTACAACAAGACTTTTCCTCAATTTGAACTTCATGCAATCCAATAATCCTAGTTTACCCACCTTTCCACTCTCAATGAGTTGCAATCACAGAAACAGACCACTTATATGCATATTGATTAGGTAAAACCAAAGATAATTTTTCTAAGAAATGCACTGACTATGGTCAAGTACAGTCAATTCTCAATCATTGCATAACATTTAGCAGGCATTTTAGGAGGAGGTGATCAGGGTCGAACCCATGACCTTCTGGTTGATAGGCCCCCAGCCGTACCTGCCACCAGCCACCACACCTCCTTGTAAATGATAAAAGAGATAGGGCAGCAAGCAGAAAACACATTCCTGTGCTTTGTCTGGATAGATACAGCACATTCTCCATGTCTTCTTCTCATCCTACCTACCCACCTTTGCACTGGCCCTTGTTATTATTAACTTGCATTTACTTACATCTAAATGCCGTCCTTCTGGAGGGCTGCATCAGTTGGTCAAAAAGTTGCATATAACAAACTGGTGTGAAAATTGTAAGTGTTTGTGTCCATCATTCTCATCATATTGACTGTAACAGTGTAATGTTTAATCATCCCAGAGATTTAAGTACATTTGGCTCGTTCAGAGGCCTTACTGTGTCTAATCAATCACTTACAAATCTTGACAAAAGTCCAAATAAAATGATAATATGGGTGTAAGAGCTAATTCTGGTGTATCTGTCAAGGTTACTGGAGTATGACACAATTTTCTTCAACCGTGGATGAGCATATGTAAGATCATTTTATTCAATAACCACTGAGACTATAACATCTTAACGAAACACCAGAGACAACAGTTGCAATCCAGTATTAGTCTCCCCTCCTTTCTCCAATGTAAATGCAAAAAACAAGATATTGAAATGTATGCCCCGCTCTTTTCACACGTCATGACAGCACCGCAGAAATTGGCTCACTGGATTTCAGCGCTGTCCCATTTCTGGGGGATAAAACTTGTAAAACAATTCATTTTAATACATGGAAAACCCACAGTTTGCTTCAGACCAGGCAAGAATACATAATTTCCCTGGCTCTGAGCTTGACCTCGACTTAAGGGTGTCCTTAACTAAGGGCTATTTGGTGAAAAACCACTGGCTATACTCTATGTCATTTTTACTTTCTTATATGTTAATGCATCCAGGAATTTAAGACCCTTGGAGAAAAAAAAAGGGGATGCCACAAGGGAATACCGATGGCTGAGCAATATCCTTTTTCTATGAACAGAGGAAATTGTTCAGTGACCCTTTGAGGTCTCCCATTTGAATATGTGTGTTGTCCCTGTCTCTAGCCTAATCAGAACAGATTGAGTCATGGCCAAAACACAACAAGGGTGGTTCAATAAAATGGAATGCATTTGTTCTGGTCCTCTTGATACAAATACACATTCAACCAACTATGCCTGCCAACTAGTTTGCATTTCAGAATTTTCAAAGAAGAAGAAAAACAGAAATGTGTGTGAAGTGGGAATATTGTATAATTCAAGCAGACAGCTAAAGTGGATATACCAAAGAAAAGGAAGTGATTCCACAGTTATGGCTTTGGTTTGGAAATACTTAAGATGTGTTTTACGCAACTTTTGTCGAAGCTAATTCCTCTTGTCTTACCCTCACTTCATTTGCATCTATTGTTTCTCCTCGACCTCTCTTCCCCCCCTTTTGTTCTTCCTCTTTGGTTTATCTCAGTCTCCCAATATGCCAAAGCGTTCTATGAAGTTCAGCTGTTTACTGTTGGCAGCAGGTAAGCCAGCCTGCTGCAGACACACAAAGGACACTTGTAATAAACAGAGAGGGCAGTGTTAGGAGCTGGGCAAAAATATAATAACATAAAAAAAGGTGAAGGCGAGCAGAAGCGCAAGGTCTTCATCTCTCATGTATAGAAATTGGAAACGTCTGACCAGCCGGGGGTTGCTTATCTCAGAGGGCAGATAGCATCACGAAACAGGCCTGTAATGGCCACATGCTCCACTTGATAATCCCCTTCTTCCCCTCCCTGCTGCCGTCCGTCCGGAGATACGAGGCCCCCGGTCGCAGGGCTTAGAGGCTTGGAAAGCAGGGGAGCATTACCGATACAAAAGAAATGCATTTTGGGCTCCTCCAGTGCTCTGGCGGACTGGGTTAACATAATAGCTTCCCCTCCCTGGCCCTTGCCTTGTTTTTGATTGATACTTTTCAATTACAGTCCACTTCCGTCCAAGCCGGCCCCGCAGCGCCACCCCTCCCCCCCTCTCCCAAACATTCAAAATGCCATTTTTCCCACTGTGTGATAACTTCAAACATTTAGGGCGTACAAGAGCACTGGTAACCCTGTTTAGCCGGCGCAGTAAATTGGTTCCATGTTCAACATAATAGCACTGACAGGCTTTTGCTAGGGAAATCAGTCCGGCAAAGGGACATGCCAACGATAAGACATCCAGCTTTGAAATTCTATTTCTCCGTATCAGAATTAAATCTGGACTTTATATTTCTTTTTGCCCAGGTGCAGGCTCTCTCTGGTCGCTTCCTGGCCTGTACTATTTGATCATGGGGTGACAACTAATACTTACCACTGAGATCCTTTGCTCTCTCCATTTTCTGGGACTTTGGACCTTATTTTTTCTTTTGCCTTGTTATTTTTCCTCTTCTTTTTTTTCCATATTGGTTGTCAAAATCTCAGATGATTTGTCCATCCCCGGGATGTAATGCGTCGGAATATACTCTGTGCTTCTCCAGCATTTAAAGATACTGCTATACACCTGAGGGCTTTCTGCTCACAACATTCACATGGGCAGTACCATGTACAGTTAAACTGAAAAGCGGTTAAATGTTTATCATGGGAATCAGTATCTTTACTATATACATAAAATCAATGTATGGTAGCATGCCCAGCATGATGCAGGGCTTTAGCTCAATGTTTTTAGTAAGCTTTCTCTACTACATCAGCTCCATGCATATGAGCCCCATCTCGCACCATGAATCTCTGGGTAAACATATTCGTAAGCAGCAGCAGTGCTGTAATCATTAGCAGAAGGAATGCTTTCTAGCGGTATCTGGGCTGATCTGATATCCACAAGGCTCCCAATGACAGCACCAGGCCCTGTAGATAATTAATCTATTTAGCAGAGGGGGTGGAAAGCCACCCGTCGCTAGGTCAGATAAGTTTGTGGATTTACACATTTTAAAGTCATCCAGTCCCTCAATGGCACCAAACTGTGCAATATTCTAATGCCATTAATTACTATTTCCGACTGGATGGTCTCGGCTGTGTCTGGACCAGCTGTTTCATCAAGCGTGTGTGTGTGTGGTAACAGAGAGAGTGTGTGTGTGTAAGTGAAACGCCTACTCCCTGTGCACCTCACATGCATCCTCTCATTATGGGGTGACATTCTAAAAGACTCCTGCTGTAATTCAACGCACCATCGCAGAGAGGCATGTGTACGCGTGTGAAGAAATAGATGCAGCCTTGTGTTATTGTCTGGTATTGTGTACGCATTATCAAATATGATATTTATCAAAAACACTTTTTATTTAAGAACAGAAGCAAACAAATCGTCAATTCTGTTATTTTAAAGATGACACAATGTAATTTTTAAAGGTTAAAACTGTATTATCCTTCACTGAATGGATATTCAGAATGATAGAATTATATATTGGTAACTATTATGAGTAAACCAATAAAACAAAATGAAAAACAACTTTAGGTGCATGACATCCAATGCAAGACATTTTACACATTAAAGTGTTGGAACAGCTGAGACAGTACCAGATGTTCCCTTTGAGCTTTAAGCTTTTTACATACTTAAAAACTTTATTTAGATCTGTGGATGTTATGCACTGTGAATTCATTGGCTGGTGCATTGAAAATCACTTAATGTGAACAGCAGTATGTACTGTGTGAACGAAGCAGAGCAAAAATGTGTGTTATAGTGTGTTTGACAGGGATAATCAAGTTCATGGAACCAATTTCAATTCTGCTGTACACACACACACACACACACACACACACACACACACACAAGTTTTCATATGGTGAATAGGTGACTGTTCCTTTCTATTTTCTATACAGCCAAATGTTGTAAGCATCTACTCATACTCTGTCAAAATAAAAGAACTCCTACACTGGGAGTAATGTGTTTTCTAGAAATGTGTTTGGGATATGGTAAATTAAAGCTGCGCTAATCAATATTTTGAAATAGACAACTACAAAAATGTTTATGTGTAATAGAATTATTGCCAACTCTGCAGTTCCCATCAGCTCTACACAGCAATTTTTCTTTCAGCAGCAAAAAGCAGACAGACACAGTCAGAAACTAGCTGGTAAACATAGTGGAGTATGTAGCAGCTAAAGAGCCAGGTATTCCCTCAGGAGGTGGTGGAGACCAAACACAGATCTAATAAAGAGGGAATATTGGACTTTAATCAGGTGACACACACACCACTCCAAATGTAAATAGGCAAATATCTGCTATGTGGTCAAAAGTGTCTTTTTCATTATTTCAGTTCATTATGTCAGTAATACCCAATGATCAAGACCAAAAACTTTGTGGAGTATAGTAACCATATATACTAATTATGGTTTAATACAGCTCAGGCATTATTGATGCTTTTTTTTCTCATTGGTATCAATGACACTGTGCACAGGTCATTGTTGAGGTCTGGGAACACGGCAGCACCACTGAAAAGAGGTCAGACAGGGCAAGAAACACAAGAATGCTCGATGATCAGATGTTAACAGTGTCACTTATAGAAATGCAATTAAAACTATGGAAATAAAACCCACCTTTCATTTAGTTCATTTATATCACACCTTTTAGATAATACTTTGAATTAAATGACAAAAACACGACACAAAATACAATAAAATATATCAAATATGATATATGAAAATATGATAAAATGAATCAAATCCATGTCTGAATAGATATTTTTAAAGGTGTGATTTTGGAATAGTTTTCAATCAGGAAACAACAAATTCTGCTACAGGCCAAGAAAGACTTGAACCAAACCTGCATGAGCAAATTGACTTTAATATAAAAGAACATTTGATGCAGTTAATATGATGGCTTTGCATTCATTTTACGAGTTCCTGATATTGTGCAGTCCATCATGCCAAAGGAAGTAGTTTATGTTTGTTTACAGTATGAATACAGTGTATGTCTCTGTATATAGTGGTATCAGTGTCTCCTTTAGATGTCAGTGGGACATCAGTATCTCCAGCCTAAGATTTACACATTCCAAGCATGCATTAGGTGGAGGAGGGTGGGGGTGGGGGCTGGCGAAGCATAAAGAGGCATAGAGATGGAGAGAGTGACAGAGAGAGGGAGAGTGAGAGAGGGGAGCGCAGTGCTCCTGGGTTCCCTGCTCTGACATTGTGAGTGTCAGACTCCGATCACTTTAATCAGAGCGGGGATATGCATTATAAAACGGATAAGGGACTTTGATCAAAAAAATTCGCTGGTCTGGAAACGTGACACACTCCGACAAGCATGCTTAACCCCCCCCCCCCCCCCCCCCATCCTCCACCTCCAACACCCCCATCTCCCCAACCCCCAGTGTCACTGCCACTACCGCCCCGGTCTGGGCTTCCCATGAATATGCATGGACCAACCAAGAGTTTGGTGCTACATTAAAATGGACCATTGTGTATTCAGCTGGGGATGAAACAAAAAAGCATGCATTGTGTACACTTGACCCCCCTCAACAAACATATATATATATATATATATACCCCAGCGCCAAAATTATGGATGGCATGAGCATAATTCAAAAAATTTTAAATGCATACTAAGAAAACATAAAAAAAGTCGACACGCTCCTGCTCATTCCACAGGATTGATTTGTGCAGCAGCTGCGGCTCCTCCACATTCCTTCACACATTTCCTCTTTATCACGTGTTAATGGGATTCATGTTCACAGCCATGGGTTCATGTTAGTAGACGCTGCTACTGTATGCTCTGCTGCTGGTTAATGATAAATTACACATGTTGGAATTGACATGCGGACGCCTGCCCTGACATGAAATATAAATACCCTAATTTGGATAAGTTCATATATTCAAATGAAATCACTGCTGACACTTTGGAGACACTGTATACAAACAACAAATGCACAAGAGTGCCTATACAACGCACACAGCATAATAGCTTCACATCGGCATAGAGTGACTGCTACAGGATTTACTACTACTAATACTGGCTGGTGAACCGCTGCATGTCCTTTGAATATAAGGGGAAAATACACCGGAGCTGTAATGTCAAAAATCACAGAATATTAAAAGGATTAATACTATAGGTGTTTTTAAATTATCAGGATCAAATATAGAATTAGGCCTTTTTCATAGATTAAGTGGTTTTTGTAAGGACAGGAGCACACTGTGGATTTTCATCTAAGTTAATGTTAACTGTCATTTTTTTGTTGTTAACAAATCCTGTGTACAGATGAAACCAATAATGTGTTAGTCCGTTGAAAGATGTGAATTTTCATGTTTAAAAAGGCAAAGTGATTCCCTCCAACAGCTGCTCACTGTACCTTTTATAGGACAAACAGTAGGAGGTAGGGCATTTGTTGGGGACTATTTTCAGCAGCGGATGAATCCACGTTTGGTGCTCTAGTGAGTATTTGGGGCAGCAGGATGCTGTGTGTTGTGAGTCTAAATAAGCTACAGTGTGTGTGTTCATGGTGATGAAAGAACAACAGTGTGGCTCACTGATGTGTTTTTAATAGTTTGTTATGACTCAGAGGGAGAACAGATATCAGGCTGTGATACACACACAGTACGTTTTAGTATATACATTCAGTGCTGGCTTGTTGGTGGACAAGTATCTCTGTTACCATTTCTGTCCAAAACACTTGAACGTGCTGTTTTTAATCAACTGTCTATTTTCCTTAAACAGAACAACCTGCTCGACCCCAACCAATCAGGCTTCAAACGCATACACTCTACAGAAACTGCCCTCCTGTCTGTCACTGATGCCCTCCAGTCTGCCAGAGCTGCGGGGAGATCTTCTGTTGTCATCCTGCTAGATCTGTCTGCAGTTTGACACAATCAACCATCAGATCCTCCTCACAACTCTCCGGGACC
>JAVQJL010031537.1:0-17601 GCA_036024295.1 Nannoperca obscura | reverse complement strand
CCACCTTCACCACAACAGCCCAAACCCACAGCCACTGGTGGGTAACCTGCAGGACCTGGTTATGGCCGGCACATGCTTATTTCTCCAGACCAGCGAGCCACTATGTATACGTGCAATGTCAAAATCCTCCATCCACTTGGGTGTGTCTGACAACATAGGTGGACTACTTTGCAGGGGCTCATCTAATCCATTCATTCATGTACCACTATGATGAAAAAATGACTCATGTATATTGAATGAGGATAAAAATAGTGCACACCACTGGATGAAAAAAGGATATATTTGGCAGAACAGTTAGCAGAGCTAATGCTAGCCTACTCTGCTATGCAGCTAATAAATGCAGTAGCTACACACTGACTTGTGTGTGCGGTTCATTCAAAGCAGACACACTCCTGTAAATCCTATAGCTGCTCCACTACACATGACCATGCATTAATTATTAGTGCATGCTGCAGTGAATGATTCAGTCAGTCTTTAAGAGTAATTTCTTTAACTGTCACAATCACTAGTCACACTTCACGTGCATTAAAAGGTGGCACATGTATTCACAGACAATGCAGTGTGCATGTACAGGCAGCCTAATTAACATACACATGACATTAATAAGTTTATCACACGGGAGTAGAAAACATTCAGTGCTCAGTGGGTTACTGTAACCATAATGCATCTCAGTTACAGGTGGCAGCTCCTGGCAGGTCTATGGCCGCGGTCAGTAAACAACCAAGACGCCAAAGCATTAACATCACTAGTCCCACCGTGCACGCTCGCGCACAAACACACACACGCGCGCACACACACACACACACACACACAGCACATGCATTATCAACAAATTTACCGCTGCATGTGATGCAAAGCAGCAGCATGCAGTTGCTCTGCTTACATCACCAGCGAGCGGCCACCGCAACGACTCTTTCTTCCTGCGAATGTTATTGATACACACGCAGAGGGGAGACCGGCCAAGGCTCGCCGTAGAAGCCTGCCTCAGACTACCCCGGCGGAGCCCGGTCCACCCACGACGGGGCGAGTCGTGCACAGCGGCGCATACATGTCCACAAGCAGAATGGATGCCTGTGCAGCGCTGTTTCTACACGCCGAGCACATCTTTTTATAAAAAAAAAAAAGAAAAGATGACATGGAATGGCGAATCATGGCATTTCGCACCGGCTCGCTCCCTTCCCTCTCCTCGCCGGAATGTGGGTGCGCGTCGTGCACTCCATTAACATTCATTCACCGGGGACGTAATTTAGCCATAACGCAGGAGTGTGATGACAATTGAAGCACAAAGGAAAAAAATGGGAGGGAGAGCACACAAACGTGGCCAGCAGGAACAGCTCCAAATGCAGAGTATAAGCATCCATTTTTCCCCCTTCTCCTTACCTATAATATCCAGCGATGCGTGCTCTCACTCTCACTCTCCCTTTCCTTTCTCTCCCTCTGTTTTGTCGTTTTATGTTGCACGCTGACACGCACACCTCAGAGCCCAGGCGTCTGTCAACAGAGGCTCGTGCTGGCTCATATTGCAACGGGCTCCAGTAATAACAATAATGCAGAAGAAATCTCTTTCTGCTCGTTGCAGGGAAAAAACAGGGGTGCCAACTGAAGACTACAAATTGATGCGTACCCTCGCCTCTTCCCCACCCCCTTTCGCCCCCTTTTTCTTTTTTTTCTTTTTTTTTGCCCCCCTCCCTCTCCCACCCTACCTACTCCCCCTCTTCCTCTAAGACGACTTGCACTTTTTTTTATACCCCTCTCCGGTCTTACAGTCACTATTTTTTAGCGGAGGGGTGAGCCGGAGAGAGGGATGCACGTCGGGTGAGAGAAAGGGAGAGAGGAGAGGGCGTGATTTGCATGAGGAGAGAGAGGGGGAGGATAGAGGAGGAGGAGGAGGAGGAGGAGGGAGTAGTGAGTAGTGAGGCAGGGAGAAGGAGGAAGAGAGGCGCAGAGAGAGGGCCAAAACTCTGAAGAGGGAGGGGATCAAGAGGGAGGGTCTCTCTCTTTCTCTGTTGCCTAGTCCCTCCAGAGTCACCTTTACTGTATGGAGAGGCTCTGCTTCAGGCTGAATAACTAGCCGTGCGGCTTTATCTCGCGATGAACCCTGTAGAGGAAGACATGTCCAATGGGCCTTTGTTCCTAGAGGCGTTGCTCAATTCAGCGCAGAACAAGCTGAAAGGTGGACAAAAGAGGAAATACATGTACCTGATTGTGTGAGCATTTTTTTAACGACAACGTCGGCGACTTAACAAAGAAAGCCCCAACTCGTTTGCAATAATTAAACAATTAACAAACGGGCAATTAAATCGTGCCCTCTGTTGTGTTGTGTGTCCGGCAGCTCCCTGTCTGCCTGTCTGTCTGTCTGCCCGTCTGTCTGCCTGTCTGTCTGGGAAAAGCTTGCAGCGGCGTGTCCAGTCAAGCGGCTCTGCAGACCTCCTCCTCCTCCTCCTCCTCCTCCTCCTCCTCCTCCCCTTCGCTCCGCTGCTGTCGTTCTCTCCCTCTCTCCCCTTCGCGCAGCCCCCTGTCCCGTCTCCTATTGTGTGGTAACCATGGGAACCAGGCCGGAGACTGTACCCGGCGCGCCTGCGCGGCTCCAGCCTTCCTTCATCATCATCAGCAGCAGCCCGGCACGACAGGAGCCGAGGTCCTCGCCGCGCTCGCGCTCCCTCTGCTGCTCAGTTTGTGCTGCGACCAGCGCGTGCAGCTGATGAATGATCTGCAGCCGCTGAAGAGGCTGTGAAAAAGATATATATTTCAACCTAATAATACCGACTAAAAGACAAAACAGATGTAGGCTATACTGCATTTACATTAACATGTATCACTTTATTACTGCTTTCACTCCTAGAACAATACATTTTTCCACCAATATATTTACATAATATATTAACGGATTTAATTAATGGTGTATTCTTTTTCCTTTTTTAGTTTTACAGCAAAAATGGTGTAAGAACGCCAAAATTGTGCAGTGTGGTCAACTGGAATTTAGATGTGCATGTCTTACAATGAAGTATTTTAAAATGTTTTATATATTTTTTATTGCTCATGTTTGTTTTATGCTTACATATTACACTATTTTCTGCTGTAATAAAGTATTTTAAATCAGAGATAGCAGCTAAACACAGTTTCTTACTTATAGAATAAAAGTTACCCAAATAATAATAGCTGCATTGCTTTCTGTAGATTAACTATTTACTAGATTAACTATCTTCGATAGGCCTTTATGTTGAAGTTTTGTCTTGTCATAGCAGGAAGAGCACAGATGTAAGTAATAACATCAACGATGGCTGAGTAGTTTTCCAGTAACCATGCGAGTGAAGCAAGAATCGCAATACAAGGACCCTGGACTATTATTAATGACACCTGTGCTTTTCCTGCCATGACATGTCAAAATGTCTGCTGTGAAAATGCGTGTTGTTGATTTCCCAGAAGGTGTTTTCTCTTTGACAGCTAACTGTATCATTTTCAGTTGAGGCTTTAATGGTTAACTGCTGCATGCATAACAGACTGCCCCGGTACATATTTTTGCTCTTGTCACCCTGCATGTGAAGAAGTAGGAGAGATGATGAGAGAAATTATTATTGCTTTAGTTCTTGTATGATGCCAGCTAAAGGAACAATCAAATTCCTGTTAGAAACAAAATCCTTTTATATTACTGCAGAAGATTCAGAGGATTTCTCTTAAGTTCCTGCAGGATTCTAAAGTTTCCTTAAAGATCCTGCAGAAAAATAAAAGAATCACCAAAACCCTGCAGGATAATATTCTTGCAGAATCTTACCAGCAGGAATTACTTTTACTTTTTTATGCAGGATTCCTGTATGACTTGTAAGCGATGTTAAACACCTACTGTGACATCAATATTTAATGTGACCAGAAGTGCAACATGCTTGAATGTATGTACATTTTAGAGAGTGTGGAGAGGTGGTTTTCAGCCATATTTGACTCATTGTTATTTAACTTTTAAGCAAGAGAAGAGATACATAACACAGCAAAGCCTCCCCTTTAAACAAAGACACAGAGAGGTTTGGTTCGAGTTAACATGTATCCATTTTTTTATTGAGCTTACCTCAGACATACAAAGTGACAGACACAGTTGTGTGGCAAGCTGCTGAGTGTTCACATCAAAAACGACATAAGGAACAGGAGGAAGAGGAAGCAACATGGCACAAAAGATCAAAACACTTCTGCAGTGAGTCAGAAGGAGACAGTCAGAGGGATCAGGAAAGAGAAAGAAACTAACAAGTGCATCAGGGGAAGTGCTCGTCTTGCTGAGAGGTGAAACACTGATTTTCCCATGTCCAGGCATCACTTGTTGAAGCTTCAGGTCAATATACTGTAGCTGCAAGCTGCAGTGCATTATCTGTGCATTTAAGTTATTTGAAAACAAATGAGTCTTAATTCAAATCGTAATTAAATCTTAGTGTGCATTGCTGAAACAGGTGTCATTATGTCATTAATACGTGTCTGTCGGGGAAATATCACAGGATCTGCATGTATGCGTGACTTCTTGTGTGTCACTGCTAACGGCACTGGCACTCAAAGGGCGCTGGGGTTACGGAAATTGTGCCCAGCAAAGCGGGCCTGGTCACCCAACTCTTCCTCAATCCTGAGAGGAAGAGGAGGTGAGGAAGAAAGGAGAGAGAAATGTAAAGCAGGTAGACAAATGTGAATAAGAACAACAGCAGATGAAGTAAGTGCTATATAGATGATGTCCTATATGTATTTCTATACTTGCATACACTTGTACAAATCAAGATTACCCACCTCATGAGCTGGTTGTATTTGGCCAGACGTTCTGATCGACAGGGAGCTCCTGTCTTGATCTGAAGGGAGACAAAACATACCAAGGATCATAGAGAGTTACCGCTACAGCTGCATCATTAATAACACTTGGTATTTGGACAGCAGCTAACAGTTATTTTCACTATCCAATACTCAATAATCAAACTTAGTCTGTAAAATGTCAAAAATAATGGCTACTACTCCTTAAGTAGTATGTTAACATTTCTTAGACTGATCAACACACACCACACTATTCACATTTCATAGAGAAGTAATATTAGGATTTCGAAGGTGTAATCAACAATTATTTGGTTTGTTATTCTTGAAATCCGATTTAAGTGTGATATTATTTGTTTAATTGACTTATTATTTCAGAACTTCAATCGTTTCAGAAATACAGCACATAGTTATTTAGTAATAAAGGTTATATTGCTTCTGTTTACTACATTATATATTTGAGCTACTATTGCACAAAGTTTTATTGTCTTGTTTCCAAACTATACTGTTGCTGCAGTGCTTAGTTTTATATTGTCTCATACTCTACTGTGACAAAGGGACAACTTTTGTAAGATGTATTGACACAAAAACGGAAGCAACTAAGTTGGGAAATGGAGAATGGCTCGCACTTTCCATTGTGTGTGTGTGTGTGTGTGTATGAGAGAGTGTGTGTGTGTGTGTGTGTGTGTGTGTGTGTGTATGAGAGTGTGTGTGTTACCTGTCCAGTACAGAGACCAACCACCAGGTCTGCTATAAAAGTGTCCTCTGTTTCTCCTGAGCGGTGGCTCACCATCACACCCCAGCCGTTCTCCTGGGCCAGCTTACACCTGAGAGGCACGGGCAGTATAAATGCGCATGCACATGGACGTGTGTGCCTACGTCTCTGCATCAAATACGCATCAAATCGACTCACGCCTTGATGGCCTCTGTGACCGAGCCAATCTGGTTGACTTTAAGCAGCAGGCAGTTGCAGGCCTTATCCTCCACGGCTCGTTGTATCCTGCGTGGGTTAGTGACTGTCAGATCGTCTCCGACCACCTGCACATTTTATACAGCAAAGTCACAGACAGATTGATCCACCGATTTTACACATGTAGATCAGCATATGTTACAAACTCGGGGGCACGGCATTTGATTTGTGGGGTCATCAAACTCCGGGCAAGGAGAGTCAATGAAATACACTTATTTCATTACAGATATTAAAAATCGGAATATCTCGACTTCTGCTGCATGCATGTTCAGGGATGGAACTGTAATACTCAACTGCTGGAGTAAGAACCAGCTGACCGGATACCAGACCAGATAACAAGGACAAAGTTTGATATCTTACCTGGATGCCCACTGAGGCCGTGAACTGTGACCAAGCAGGCCAGTCGTCCTGGTCAAAAGGATCTTCAATAGACACCACTAAAGGAAAGAGAGGTGGGTAAGATCTTTTTTCTGCTTAAGTCTAATATTAAGACTTTCCATTGCTCACCTCCAAGTCAATGGGACTAGAGCACCAAGGAAATTGCCAAAAAAAGGTTCTAATGGGAGAAATGAGCATTGCACAGAGATGCACACACTCACTTGCCCACACAAGCAAGAAACACACCATTAACAGGGTAAAGAGCCACATCTGAGTAGGTCCCTGCTTGTGCACCGTAGCACATAATTAAAACCTCTTTAACAGGCACGAGCGTCAGGAGGAGAGACCGGGCTGTGGAGACCTCAAGCTTTCTTGTTCTCTTAGTTTCTCTAAGAGGTGATATAATTGATAGAAAAATGGTAATTGTAGATGTATGACAAATAGGCTGATGTATCCATTTATGGATAGAAGTTCAATCAGCTATTAACACTGATGCCGTTTCTCCATGAGCCCGTGTCTAGAGGCTCACTGACCTGTGGAAATGAAAAAAATCTCTATTTTTAAAGGGCCATCAAAAATAGGAGTTGTTCTTTGTGTATTTCTATGTCTGCCCCATTTCATGGCTGAAATCCGACACACAAACACACTCTCTCTCACACACACACACACACCAGAATACACACCTGGGTAGTTGTTAATGAAGCCCTGGTAGATGCTAGCCAGCTCCTCACCGCTGATGTTGCGGGCAGCGTTGGGCGGAGACTTAAAGTCCAGGTCGTACTTGCCCTCGATGAAAAACTCTGAAGCAGCAACATCCATCCCTATCACCACTTTGTCTGTGAATCCCGCTTTCTCTATGGCCGTCTTTATCAGCTCCAGGGCTGAAGGAGAGAAACACAAAGATGTAAGGCAACATCACAGAAATCAGAAGGAGGAGTAGGGAATATTTTATACAGGTTACCTTCGCTGTTCTCTTGTATATTAGGGGCAAACCCTCCCTCATCTCCCACGTTTGTAGCATCCTGACCATATTTCTCCTTGATGACACCTCTCAGAGTCTGGTAGAGCTCCGCCCCCACACGCAGAGCATCGCGGAAAGACTCCGCCCCTACAGGAAGTACCATGAACTCCTGCATGGCCAGCCTGTTACCAGCATGGGAGCCCCCGTTGATCACATTAAAAGCCTGAGTGAGGCACAGATAAGGGGCATTAGATTATATCTTTGGCGTTTGTGTTTGTAAGAATTGCATTTTTGCACAATGAAAAATATACATGACTCACAGGAACTGGGAGGACCAGCTCTCCGTTTCCTGCCAGATCAGCAATGTGCCGGTACAAGGGGACACCTTTCTCTGCTGCGCCAGCTTTGCATACGGCCAATGATACTCCAAGAATAGAATTGGCCCCAAACTTAGCTGGGAGAAACATAGAGGCAGCACACATGGAGAGGTCAGTGACCACTGGGGCGGAAACATTTCATTACACATAAATGCCATCACCATGCATGAGATGTACATGAGGCTTACATTTGTTGTCAGTGCCGTCCATTTCAATCATCATGTTGTCCAGTTTCTCCTGCTCCAACACACTGATCCCCTGAAAGAAAGAAACAATGTCTCTCATACAGTAGTCGTTTTTCACTATATTGTTTAGCCGTTAGAATCAAATTCTGCTCTGCCACTCACAGACTGGAGGAGAGCAGGTCCAAGGGTGTCATTAATGTGACTAACAGCCTTGGTTACACCTTAGACAGCGAGACAGAGGGAGATATTTAGATCAATGGAAAACCTAAGAGTGTCAGCCCACATTCATGTCACAAACGAAAATGCTGCAGAGCATAAGCAGAGACAGACAAGAACAAGGACGTGAAAGAGAGAAGCACAGGCGGTACATCTTGTTAAATGTTCACCTTTGCCCTTGTAGCGAGTCTTGTCTCCATCCCGGAGCTCCAGAGCCTCGTAGATGCCGGTGGATGCGCCGCTGGGCACAGCAGCCCTGAACAGACCTGGAACAGAGAACAGGGGATTGGTGGGTGTAGAGAGAGGTGCATGTATAGAGGTGAAAGGATGATAGGTGGCGAGAGGGGTGGAAAAGGTAAAGGTAAGCTTGTGAATACAATCGTGTGATAGACAAGGTACACCGTCGACACAAATGACTATTCTACAAACACATCATGCCAGTGATGGATTTTATTTTTTAACCTTTGCCAGTATACAGATCTACTTCCACAGTGGGGTTTCCCCTGGAGTCCAGGATCTCCCTGGCAACAATATTCACTATGGACATCCTGTAAAAAAACAAGAAAACATTACCTTTACTTAGCCATTTGTAAATTACAACTCAGCGCTCATGTATAAAATCTTACAATCATTCCTACATGATGATGAGCATGAGCAAGGGAATCTATGTACAGAGAGACAGTCGTGTATGAAAAAAAAGAAAAACATCATAAACCCATTTTATTTAAGCTAACAGCAGCGTTGAGGTGCCTCAATTTTACATTAATCACAAGGACTTCACATTCTCTTCCTGATGAGAGTGACGCAGCCTTAGGGATGGAAAGCTGTGGAAAAGATGCTCCCTAGGAATATTGCTGGCGCACACACACACACACACACACAAATACACAGAAAAGGAGACATAAATCAAAAGCTAACAATGCGTACCTATTAGAATATGAATCTACCTGTTCCAGACGAAAAGCCAGTTAAATTTCTATGCTGTTTCAGTCTGTGACTGGGAATACGGACGAATGGAGAGATGAGATGGTGAGAAAACACAAGAGGAGATGAGGAGAAGGGGGAGGAGGAGGATGGAGCAGGCTTAGAGGGATGGAGGGTATGAAGAAATAGATCAATCTCTTTAAACGTTACCTGCAGCGTGTTTGAAGCGTGATGGAGAAAGTGAATGTATGCAGGCGAATGAGAGGAAGAGATAGAGGGATGGGGAGGTGGGAGGAGAAGGGGTGAAAACATATGACACACAGGGGGGAGGGGGAGCGTGTGAGTCATTGGAAGACGCAGAGAGGAGAGGAGGGGACGAAGCTGGGAAAGGAGAAAAAGAGAGTGGAATGAGGGATAGAGTTGAATAGCAGAGCTTGCATGTATTTCTTTTGTTTTAGTGAAGATGCAGGAGAATAAAACGTCTGAGGAGAAGCTGAGCAAGACGTAACCTTTCTCAGTGGACTCCATTTTCAAGCTTTGCATTTAACATTGCCTACACATCCTGTCATTTGTTTAGCATTGATTGCTCAGGATACATATGTCTTCTAACTATCTACAGCAGCACTGATGACGTCCGCAAATATCCTGCGAAGAATGTCATAACTGACTGAAAAGTAAGGGTTTGCTGGGAAAAATGGAAATAAACATCAGTAGACTTGAGATGACAGGCAGAAAATATCACAACAACAAAAACGATGAGGAGGACACATCTAAGCAAAGACAGGTGCACAACACGAGCTGCCTTGTTGGAGAACCTTAAAGATCTCATTATGGGGATTAAAGGAGACAAGAAGACAGGTAGACAGGTGACAGGAGCAGCGCACGCTTGAGGGAGGATGTGCATTTAAAAATAGTCGTGGATGTAATTAAAAATACAGCAAGCACAGACGGAGGCAGGCAGGGAGCCTGCTGTGGGAGTGATTTGTCAAAAGAGAAAGGTTTTCATTGGCTGCTCCACTTGTGTGCTCCATCTGGATGTCACATGACCTGAAGACATGGTGGCACAGGGAAGAGCGAGCGCATGAACACATGCACATGCAGTGAGAAAAAAATAAAAGTATAGCTGATTTGTCAGTTTGTCAGTTCAAGCACAATTAGAGATTTACACTCTACAGCAGCAGAAAACCAATAACTCTAAATACTTAATTATGGAGAAGCAAATAAACCCCCTAGATTGACAGATTTAGTTGTATATATTAATTGCTTTAAAGCTGTACGTTGAGTTATGTAATTGGGTTTTTAAAAAAACACATTTAAGACATGCAATCTCAAACACAACCACAACAAAGACACCTTTTGTAATTATCTAACAATGTTTAATGAACTTTTATTTAGTTAGATTAATTAGTTAACAGTATACAATTCAATTCACTGACACACTAGTGTCTTCACAAACATAAAATGGACTGTACAGCAGATGTACTGTATACTGTAGCACTTAAGTGCATTGGGCAAAAACACATGTCAAGTTCGGAGAATGAGTATATACAGTCAGCTCCATCAGTGTTTGGACAGTGACACACTTTTTGTTAGTTTAGCTTTGTACAGCACCACAGAGAATTTTAAATAAAACTATTAGTATGTGCTGTAAGTGCAGGTTTTCAGCTTTAATGTCCAACTTGGATGAACAGTGTAGGAATTACAGACAAATACATTTGTAGTCCACCCTTTTTAGGGACCAAAGGTAATTGGACAATTGTCTGTTCAGCTGTTCCTAGGACAGGTGTGTTATTCCACTGTTAGTTCATGCACAAATCAGCTGATAAAAGGCCTTGAGTTGATTCCAAGTGTGGCATTTTCATTTGGAGGCTGAAAAACAACAAGAGAAACAGCAGAAACATGTTCGCCCACTTCACCATAATAACTGCAGAGGGTTTTACCACAAGATGCAAAGCACTTATAAAACTGAAGAAACGAAAAGGCCAGGTTACAATTCGCCAAGAAAAACCTGCAGAGGTCCGGAACAAGATCTTGGACTGATAAGAAGCAGATAAACCTCTACGGCAGTGGTGGAAAGAGGAGAGTGTGGAGAAGAAAAGGAACGGCCCATTAGCCCACTGTATCTGTAAATCATGGTGGAGGTACACGGCCATGTGAGGCTACCTTCGCTTAAGTATCATGATTCTTTTTTCTTTATTTTTAAGATTTCTTAAATTCCTGAATCAGTATTATTTAATTATATAATAACATATGAATACTATTTTATTTATCACTTTTATATTTTTGTATATCAATGATGCTGCTAAAATACAACTCATAACTCACAATGTTTTTGTAAATATCAAATCATGATATAGTCTGTAAAAGTGTATGATTCAACTTTTCATCATGGTCTAGTGCTAAAAAAGCAAAGAACAATCACAATAAATCGTAATATCGAATCTGCACCCTAGTATGGTGATAGCATCGAACTGGAAGAAAAGCTCGTCCCAGCTCAAGCTGCCAGTGGAACTGGCTTCCTCGTATTTCCTGCTGACATGACTGCTGATGAAACCAGCGGGATGAATTCTGAGGTGTAGAGAGCGATCCCACCTGCTCAGGCTCAACCCAAAAGCTCAGATCTTATAGGACGGCACTTCATACTGCCGAAGAGACCAAAGAGTTCGTCAAGACCAAAAAGTGTCAATCGCCTGACCTGTATCCCGTACAGAATGCATGTCACTTGCCCCTGAAACAAGCAGGAACTGAAGACGGGTGCTGTAGAGGCCTGGCAGACCAACACCAGGACAGAAACTCAGCGTCCAGTGATTTCTACGGGCTCCTGACTTCAGGCAGAGGAACTGGAACCAACTATTAAGTATGACGACTTTATTTCCTATTATGTTAATATGTCCAATTAGTTTTGGTACCAAATGTTTAAAATGGTTGTATTTCCTGCATGGTTCCCCTAAATCTTGCTGTCAAAGTGCTGTCAAGTCTTTACTGAAATTGTTTTATTTCAAATCCCTTGTGGTGGTGCAGCCAAAATAACAAAAAGTGTGTCACTGTCCAAATACTTATGGAGCCGACTGTATAAAGTGAATGTTGTTATACCCATGTTTGTACAGGGGTGCCATTGTGTGTGTGTGTGTGTGTGTGTGTGTGTGTCCGTGTGTGTTTTGAATGGAACAGTGGAGAATTAGAACTGTAAATGTAGCTATCACGTGTGGGGTTTTGTTGTGTGTGTGTGTGTGTGTGTGCATGTGTGTCAATTATGTAAAGACAGTCCAGTCATATCAAACATTTACGACGGGCAGTTGTGACGTTCATCAACATCCGTCTTCTGCGTGGTTCACAGCATTGGGGAAATCCTCCCTCAACTCCTTCCATCTGGTCGCCCAAGTGTGACACCTGCAGGGACAGTCAACCAAGGCCGCAGTGTTGATTATGATACGGTACAGACAGAAAGGCAGATGGAGTCGACAGAACACGCACCACTGATGTCAATCCAAAATGGTGGTCCTAGATCGCACAGTGAGACGTGCCCGGGCAACAGCGACAGCGTGGCGGCTGACTGCTGTTACGACCCATAACTACACATTTTCACAACAGTGTGGTACAGATGGATGACGTGCACATTCCCTCCTCTTGCATTTACATTGTAGTGCTACAGTTCAACATGACATTCATCACACAATCTGACATGCTTCAAAATTAAACCTGTCTCATAAAGACAATATTTACTTGCAACTTCACTGTTATTGGTGAGTGTATAGGGGAAACAACTGTCTTACCAAATCTCGACCATAGTGTACCAGTATAATATAAAAGTATAAAGCTTTTGGCTACCCTGTCTTGGAGGTTTGGAGCTCTATTTAAGTTGTTCAATTATGTAAAACTGATCCAATAAAAAGTCCAAATGTAAAATACCACCCACCTCTTGCTTCAGTTAAAACCTACAAATCTAACATGAGCTAAGCAACACCCAGCTCAACCCTTTCTGCACCTGCTTCAAGTTTTTATTGCATAGTATCTGGGCAAAGTGTTGTCTGCTTCTATCGTGTTCAAGGATTTTTTCTTTTACTTGTTTTACGAAATGAGAAAACCCCCCACAACTTTATGTTTCAGATGTGCGGAGAAAACCCTTGTTGTTTCATGTACATTTAAAATCAAGCACAACCTGTGATGGATTTGTAAAGCAAACATTGATATCAATTTGTGAGTTTTAAAGATCTGATAAGATATTGTCCAAAATAAAAATGTTATCATTATTTGTTTAATTGTGATGTGTATTGAGAAAGACATTTTACAGTAAAAAAAAGAAACTGTCAGGGCTCAATATGTAATGTTTGCAAAAATATTTTTGGCATTTCTGTACTACAATTTGTTGTTATTTATTGACCGGTATAAACGGTGGAAGTCTTTTTCTATCTAGCTTCCGATAAAGTGTTCTTGGAACTGTGTCTAACTGATTTGGATTACATTACATTTAGGCATTTAGCAGACGCTTTTATCCAAAGCGACTTCCAAATAAGAGCTTGACATAAAGTGCATAGAACCGATTATTAGCTAAAACTTAACGGATCCCCTCTAGACCATCAGGTCAGGTTGGGCTTTACCGACCCGGGCATGAGAAGCCAAGCTGTAAATACTCAACGCTCTTGTTCTCTCTCACCTCTCACCAGTCGTAGCGTGGACGGGTGTGGGGCTGGCGGTGTCTGGGGGACTCGTGCCGATGGCCTGGTGGGGGCGTTGAGCTGGGAGGGGCAGTGAGTGCCAGCTGCTGGCCTCCAGCCCGTCGATCTCGGCCGTAGTCCAGCGCCCGGGCAGTCGGGGGAACGTATCTTCCTGCCTCCCTCCTCCACTCCTCATCAAATGCTGCAGCGTCAGCTAGCGGGAGCGCAGGGGAGGTTGTTAAGTGACAAGAATAACATATCTAATGTCACTGCAGCGTCATCAACTTCCATGTAATTAAATAACATTACTTCTGTTTCTTGTTAAGTCAGACACATTGTTGTACTTCCTATGAGTTAGCTGCCAGAGAATGCTGCCCTCTCTCCCCCAATGACTCACTCTCATCAAGGTTAATGAAGTCTTGTCGTTCCTCGCGGTCTCCAGTGCGGCGATTTCGTGAGCGCTCCATTATGTGTCCACGATCCCCAATGTGGTGGCCGATGGCAAGGCGCTCAAGGCCGCTCTCACTGTCTCTCATTGACTGTCGCGTCTCGCGGATCTGAGGGAAACGTGACTCTGTTTACTAAAACACGCGGGATGCTCGGCACTCTGAATGAACTCAAGACTGAAATGTTTGTATGACAACTATGATATTTACAGTGTACATGATGTATTTACTGTCACTACAATTACTGTGTTAATAAGGCCAGGAGGCAGTACATGTCTAGTCAGGCTTTTAACCAGGTCTACCTATACTGCACCAACCAGCACTCCTAACATGCACTGTAATCACATCAGCCACTGCAGGTTATTCTCACCCCTCCGGGGCCTGTTCTCGTCGCACTGGTCTGCTGATAAACTTCAGGAGCCCCTAAATCTGAAGAGGAGTAGGAGATCACTGTTGAGGAGGAAAACGTCTGACAGTTTGGTGAACCGGACATTCTTTCCTATTACAAAAGAACAAAAAACAAAAAGTAAATAGCAGGTGAGATGGAGTACAGTCCAGACACAGGTTTCATTCCTGAGTGTAATTACTTTCTGTTTATTTGAAATTGAGTCGACAGATCTACTCACCACGTTTCCCATCATTTCTCCCATCATGCCAAACATGTCCATGAACCCTCCACCCTGCAGGAATAAATGACATTTTTCGTTTAAATTCTCATTTGATAAAACATCAAGTAAAAACAGAGTGGTACAGCTTTCATTGCCAGTTCAGTGCCACTAAGGTCATCCTTCCAGCCCTACAACCTTACCTTCAGAGCAAAGGTATGCAAAAATACACACTTTTTTGCAAAGAAACAATTCTCAGGAATCATAATCTTAAATGACAAAGCAGTCTTTTGATCACTTGTAATTATTTTAATAAAGCAAGAAAGCCCAGATTCAAGTAGATATTGTGTACATCATCGTGGATATAATTTTTAGGCCATATATTGGTATTTGTATAAACTCTGGTAAACCAAAGCTAATTTGAAATCTAATCAAGACTACACCTGACCATTTTTTAAATCTTAACCCTGGTTCATTTAATCACAAACCAGATTAACTGTAGACTGCTTTTCACCCGAAGCTCTTTCTGATGACACTGTCAAGTCACCTGATAGTACATGTGTTATCTGTGACATTAAAAGACACTTTTAGTCATATAAGTTGTATTTTACGCAGGTACTGAATGAGGTCACACAAGCAGCTACTCACCATTCCCATCATGCCGAAGGGGGTCAGCTGACCAGCCTAAAAGAAAAAGTATACCTTAAACTCCAAACTCAAACCTTCCAATAGGAACTAATGTGGAAACTAAACCAAACAAATGAATACAGAGCATCCACATAGCAGACGGTTACCTGTCTGCGTGGTGCACGGTGTGGCTGCATCTGGGGGGCGAGGGCAAACGGGTCCATGCCAAATGGTCCAAACAGGACCCTCATCTGCTGCCTGTGAGCTGCAAATGGATCCCTAGAAGAAATCACAGATTACACTGAAACCTTTTGAACTTGTGAGTTTTTGTGGATTGACAGGGTGACTAGACGCACAAACAGTAAGAATAATGTGAGCAGGGAAGCTCGTCAAATTTCAAAATAGGATGTGATAGATTACTAGGGCGTGGAAATTAAACCTCAATACAGTTTTGGTCCCGAGTGAAAGGTGTCCAAACTGTGTACTGAAAAACTGGTGCACTGAAAACTGGTGCAGAATGCCTGTGCTGTTTATTATAATCTTGTTTATTTATTCTTTTATCAAATATTTACAGATTTTAAATACTAATTTAACCATTTATAGATTGTATTTTATTTTCAAAAGATCTTGTATGACTGAGTGAGTGAGAATTTCTTTTCTTTTCTTTTGATAAAGAAAAAAAAAGGTAAACCAATCTTTATCTTCATAAAAGTGAGGTATTGAAACAAGTATTGTTTCAATACGCTAGCTTTGTATCAACACCAGCATCACAAATTTTCCAACGATAATTCAACCACACACATCACTTGTAAAACTTTTGTCTGAACCTCCTCTTGCTGAGAACCCAGTTTGAGTTCATGCACTTAATGAGTCATCACGTCTTTAGTTCCCAGACCCCAAATTCAATTTACAGTTTTATCAAAACAGACAAAAATGGCACATTGTCACATTTAAGAGGCTGGAACAAGTGCGTGTTTGATACTTTACTTGACAAATGAGTATCAGAATTGCTCAAGTATCAATTAATAAGTAGTAATCAATTAAGCGACTAATCACTTAAACACAAATCAAGTTGTCATATATTTGAATACGAGGTCCTACTTTTGTTTTATTTTCAAGAGCATAAAAAATGCTTTGTTATTATAATAACTTTATGCTAGTCAATTATTCGATCAACAGAAAATGTCCTATTTTAATAATCTAATAGTTTAAGCAAAAGTGCCAAATATTTGATGTTTCCACCTTTACAAATGTGATGATTTGATGCTTATCTTTATCAAAGTATAGTAAACTGATGAGAATTTCATTGAGAATTTAATAAAGATTTATCTATAATTAAAACAATCATTAGCTGCAGCCCTAGACTTCATAATGATGACAATATGTTTCTGACCGTGACTGGCTTTGTTTTGACATCATAAACAGTGCTAATGGTGTGACAGGTGGTGAACATGCAAGGGGCCAACAAGACCCCCAAAGAGAGCCAAAAAAGTTTCAGTAAGATTGTACTATTTAAAACAAATTATAAAGCGTGTGTGATGGTGCAGCAAGACAAGAAACGGTCCAGATTTACTCAACCAGTTTCTTATGAATGTCGATGAGTGTATATTTATTCAGCAAAGGAGTAGAGTGGTCAGCAATTTTCAGTTTCATGCATTTTGTCGCATGTAGGGGATTCTCTTCAGGCAACGTCATGTAAAAATGTTCCGTTACCTAGACTAGAAAATAAATTGCCACCTGTCATCAATTAGCTGAATCCCAATCCCAAAGTAATTTGGGAAACAACAGGAAGTTAAACGAGTATCACTAATTGGCCGTTTTAGCTACTGATAGCTAATCAAGTCCTGTTGAGCTCTGACAGCTTTTTTTTGTTATTGTCTATCCAATATGGAGGACCACTGTTAGGCCCCCACAGCTGGCTGGAGTAACGTTAGGTACCTGCTTAAAGCACAGGGAAAAAAATCTGACTTTGCGTGCCAATATGTACATTTTCCACTTCTTGCAAAACACAGTTATATAAAACTGCCTGAACAAAATGTAATTAATATCAATACTTACATCATGTAGGGGTCGTCATCAACGTCATTCAAGAACCGAAACATGCTAGGTGATTTAACTCAGCTGGCTGATGCTAGCCAGCTAGCTAGGTAAACAGTCGTGTTTTTCAAGGATGAAATAGAATGACGGACTCAAACTCTAATCAAGCTGTAATAGAGGACCTTTTACTAGCTCCGTCACGAAAATACCAAATCACTGTTACTGTTTATCAAAGAGACATATAGCACAGTCTCACTAGATAGTAAATTCCAGAAACCTGGACCAAACATGAAAACGGAAGTCGGTCCTCTGACAAAGAGAAGCAAAACTACTATCAAGTTAGCATCACAGCTAACAAACTTGACTTCCGGCCTCTGCATTTTTCAAAATAAAGTATTTCCCTAGAGGCCTGCAAAGAAATCTTTTATACATAATGTCATGATTTAG
>JAVQJL010031535.1:0-52364 GCA_036024295.1 Nannoperca obscura | reverse complement strand
CTCGGTGTGTTTCTCTCCAGATCTCCTGCGGGGTGTCTGCAGATCTGGTCACCATGGCCGGCTTAAGTTCAATCAGCTGATCTCGGGTGTAAACAAAAGCGGCCATGAAGTTGTTGTTGCGCTCAGCTGACTGCAAGTGAAAGTACCTCCAGAGAGAAAAAAAACACCAAAAACCTCTCCACCAGCACATTGTGGAGTCCACGACACCAACAAGTTAACACCAAACAAAAAACCCATAAGTACAAAGTTAAATAACAAAAAGATTTAAAAGAGCAAGAGCGGAGCAACCGTATCGGGCAGCACGCACTTACAAGCGCATGCGCACATAGAATCGTAAATAGATAAATAAATCACATAAATAGATCCAGTTTATTTTTCTTTGTTGATTCAATTGAGTGTCTCTTGATTGGGATTGTTTTCACAGGCAGAAGCAACAATCCACTACAACAAACTGCAGGCAGACCCCAAACAGGGAAAGTCTCTGGATATAGGTATCTCTTCCACTAGAAACATACTCACTATTAGTCTTGATTTATTGTGTCTTTATATTACTGTGTGTACTATGTATTGCATTGCATTCTTCCATCATCACAGTAACGTTTATCCAGTGTTGAGGTGTCCATTAAACACGTTCTGTGTGTTTCAGTGCTGAAAAAGGTCAAACATCGCCTGGTGGAGAATATGAGCTCCGGCACAGCAGATGCTCTTGGACTCAGTAGAGCTATTCTATGCAACGGTGAGGTTATTATGATTTTACTATTAATCATTTATACAGATAGATAGATATGGTTCTACTCAATACTGCATTTATTTGACTTTACAGATGGACTGGTCAAAAGACTGGAAGAGCTGGAGAAAACGGCAGAGCTCTACAAAGGTGAAAAAGAATCAGCTAATCAACAAATCTGGCCTTCAGTAAACTAAAGTGTTGTAGTTTGGTGTGATAACTCAAACTTTACCATCAGCTGGGTTTTGGGAAGCATGTGGTGTTTTAATCCAATAGACTGTGTTAAGGTGATTTTCTGTGAAGGTTCACTTGTCGCCAAACCAACATCTCATCAGTCCTCTGTTTGCTTGTAGGGCTGATGGAGCACACGAAGAGACTGCTCCGAGCTTTCTTCGAGCTCTCTCAGACTCACAGAGGTGAGTAAATGGGATTAACGTTATAAGCTTATAACCTTGTTTTTTTTACCTTTGACATTGAATAGCAAAAAAGAAATGTACACAGATAGTCTTCATAGATCTCAATGTATCTCAGCTTCAGTGTCTAATAACCACTAAAATCCACCCCTCCAGCATTTGGGGATGTTTTTTCTGTCATCGGGGTACGAGAGCCCCAGGCCGCCGCCAGCGAGGCCTTTGTGAAGTTTGCTGATGCTCACCGCAACATTGAGAAATATGGTATTCAGCTGCTAAAGACCATCAAACCTGTGAGTACAGATTCATAGTGATGAGACGTATAAAACACATACTTGTCTGTTAAGATGTCAGAATCAGAATCAGGTTTATTGCCAAGTTGGTTTACACGTACAAGGAATTTGTTTTTTGCCTGGAGATAACTCAACAGTGCTATGTTATACTTTGCATCTGTCGTATATACTGTCTGTTGTACTTATCTTGTTGTGCAGATGCTCCATGATCTGAACACGTACCTTCACAAGGCCATACCCGACACGAAGCTCACCATCCGCAAGTACCTGGATGTGAAGTTTGAATATCTGGTAAGGCTGCAGCTCTCTGTGCCTCTCTGGGTTTGTGCTTGCAAATCTGTCCAATACGTTCTTTATCCACCAACAGAAAAACAGTATGGATTCCTTGTGTCTTTCAGTCGTACTGCCTGAAGGTGAAGGAAATGGATGATGAAGAATACAGCAGCATTGTGAGTACCTGCTTGAAATCTAGTATGAGGAATAAAATCGGTATGATGTAAACGAGATTTACGGGTTGCCAAGAAGGAAGAAGGTGTTGCTTTTTACACCTCTCAGAGGATTCCAGGTCGACATGTCGGATTATTTACTAAGAGAAAATGTACTTGGACAACTGCTTCTGTTTCAACCTTCTGAAGCACAAACACAAAGGAAAACATTTGAAAAGCTGACTGTTGATAGACTTGGTATCTTGTCTTTAACCACTGACTTTATCTGATTACTGATTTAATCTGTTCAGATTCCAGTTGTAAAAATCAAACGTGAATGTTCTGACTCCAGGCACCAGTGTACCCTGTCCACCATGGCCTGCACTATTTTGTGCAGACAAGTGCAGACTCTTAATGCTATTGTCTGCCAGTCACCATTTGCGACTGTGATTAACCAGTTTTATTTTGGAGCTGATGCTACTGAACTGATGGAGCTGCAAAGTCTGTGTGTCTGTGTGTGTGTCGTGTAGTATTTAGTTTTCAAAGTCTGAAATCTCCCCTTAGACAATGCTTAGAAAACATGATTGTGTTATCTAATTCCATAGACACTTAACAAGTCTAAAATTAGTTGTGTCAAAATTAGTTTGACACAACTCAGACTAAAAAAGTCTGTCCTTACACATTTATTAGTTTCTGATACAGGGAAAGTGGGGAAAACAGTACAATTCCCCAAACTACTGTCTTTTTAACCAAATCACACACATCTAGGCTATTTTATGTGATCTCCCTTTGATAAGTAATGTAATATCTAATGTCATATTTTTTCACTTCTATACACTGAGCCTCCCAGAAACAGTTTGCAGCCCCCCTGAGGCCCACCTCCCACTTTGAAACCCTCTGCTGTGGTTGTTTCTGTGCTCGTATCATCTGAAGCAGTGAATAATGTTGTTCTTCCTCCAGGCCATGGGAGAGCCCCTGTATCGAGTCAGCACTGGAAACTACGAGTATCGTTTGGTGCTGCGCTGTCGGCAGGAGGCCCGGGCCCGCTTTGCCAAAATGAGGAAGGACGTTCTTGAGAAGATAGAGCTGCTGGATCAGAAACATGGTATGTTGTTGTCTTCCTGTTAGTCACTCTATCATCACGGTCATTACGTGTATCTGAGCAGTTTCTCTCCATCCACTCTCACACCTCTGTCTGTCACTCACTCCAAACAGCACTATGTATTATTTCACACGTCTAAACACACACAAAAAAATAATCATGTTTTTGCTCACATTGCCATCTGATATTTAAAGCAGGATGTGAGACCGTATACACGCCACACAAGAGACACAAAAGAGAGGGCGTCCACTGTTTTAATTAGATAAGCTTATGAAGACACACTTTTTCTTGTAAAGGTATTTCAAGTGTGTTAGATTTTTGAGATAATATCATATACTAACCCCATTTTGTCCAAAACAAAAGTAGTGTGACATTTTCTTGCTGGCTCAAGACCTCACAATGCTTTCATTGTAACTGGAATGAAATGGTACATTATAAGAATTGTTAAAGCAAGCAATACAAATATAAAGAAAAATGTAAAGATATGGAGAAAATATACAAGAATAAAAGGTTTTCCCCTCCCCTCTTCTTCACCTACAGTCCAGGACATTGTGTTCCAGCTGCAGCGCTTCGTCTCAGGTATGTCGCATTACTATGACGACTGCTACGCCGTCCTGAAGGAGGCGGATGTCTTCCCCATTGAAGTGGACCTTTCCCGCACAATGATCAACTATAGCAGCCAGCAGTTCTCCTACACTGGAGATGAGGAGGAGGAAGAGGAGGAGGAGGAGGAGGAGGAGGAGGGAGGCAGAAATGAAGGAGGAAGCGGCTCCGGCAGACAAACAGAGAATGGCTCTGAGAAACTGATCGATGATGAGTGAGTGAGTGAGTGAGTGAGTGAGTGAGTGAGTGAGTGAGTGAGTGAGTGAGTGAGTGAGTGAGTGAGTGAGTGTGTGTGTGTTTAACCATCAACCTCTCAGGGATAATATGTACTCACTTACAAGCCGAGACCCCCCTGCACAACAGACCACCACAATTAGATCACACACAATTATTCAATTAGCATGGCTACAGTACGTGAACAGGGTAAGGAGGAAGGGTGGTGAGGGGAGAAGAAAGTGGTGGAGAGGAGAGGAGGAGGAAGAAGCAGGGATTCGTAAAAAGAATGACAGGTGGGGAAAGAGGAGAGGTAATGTGAAAAAAGGGTGCAAAGCAATTCAAAAAGGAGGGAAGCGGAAGAAATGGAGGATAGAACAAAAAGGAAGATAAGAGTGAACAATCTGTGGGTAATCTGGATCTGGAAGGGTCCGTTCCCCAACTGTGTTTAAAACACAAACCCATAATTCTGCAAAAACCAAGACATAATTAATTGCCTTGTAAAGGAGGTATCAAAGCCTGTGCTTGCCTTCACAGTAAAGCGAGAAGCAGCAGAGTACAGCCCAGTGAGCATTTTACTGTCTCTGTGTCAGTGACAAGGAAGCAGTTAGAGTAGCATTGTGCAAAGCCGTAAACACACGGTTGGCCCGCGGGAAATCGATACGGCGCCTTGGAGCATGGCATTACACCGCTGCGATTCTCTCCCTTTTTACTTTGCACCCACTGCACTCTCCTCTCGCTCTCGATCATCCCACCTGCCCTCTCTCTGGATAACATGGCTTACCTGACAGTCCTGCTGGTTATCGCATTCCTTTTTATTATTGCTCACCACAGATACAGCCGGACCACAGATCTAATTTCTCCTCACAAAGAGACGGCCTTTAGTGGGTAAACGAGCATCCAGCCGAAATGAAACTCGGGCTGAATGTTTCAAATAGAGGCCGGGGGTTGTAGTACTATTGGGTTGTGAAAAATGATTCCGTCTCATAGCTGCCTGTTGTCATTAACAGGAGGAGGGGGGAGACAGGCAAGCTCTATCACATACAAACACACACACACACACAAAGCCCCATCAACAACTGCAGACACACAGATTAAACTGAAGAGGTGAATGTGTGACTGAAGTAAAGAAAGAGGGAGAGTGCATGAGTAATTGTGTGTGTTTGTCTCCGTGTGTACTCACATTCCTCTTCTTTGGGGTCCAGTTGTGTGACACTGATGGAGAGGCGGTCCACGCGCTCCTGCAGGGAGTTGACCCGGAAAGAGAAGGAGTGGGCCTCGTTGAAAAGCTCTCCAAACAGGTCTTCTGCATATTTACCTACACAGACACACACACACACACACACACACACACACACACACACACACACAAAGTGTTTCACCTTGATGAAGTACTCAACTAAAAAAGCCAACACAATGTTAAAATGGAAAGTGTGGAATGATTTAATATATTTATTTCAAAGTCATTAAAAACTCCATACGCAGTGATAATGAGAAAAGTGTCAAAAATAGATACCTGCTATTAATTTAATTTCAAGTGTCATTTCTCTTTGGTTGAACATTTTGACTATGACATATAGCTGTTAGTTATGTTTTACATCAACTGTCTCTGGGGACTTGTAGTCTACAACACTTGACTTCTTTGGTTTTGAAAAAACTAAACTAAAATATTACAGATCCAATCACAACAAACTACTTCGTTCTTCTTTGTCAAGCATTCTAGTTTGGAGAAATGCAGTGGTGACTGGAATCCACAGGGAAGATAACGTTGGAGGTTGACTGCTCTGATGGAAATGTGAGTGCTAGAGATGTTTTACCAAAAACAGTTGTGTGATACCAGAGTTGAAGGCAAAAGGATGCAGATTTAACGGAAGAGGAAAGCTATTACCTTTGCTTCAATTTTCTGAAACTAACACATAGCAGACAGGTTTACAAGGTGCATCCTCACTTCTGTTCAGTTAAATGTATCATGACCATATGACTGAAAATCCTGAATCGGGGACAGCTCTACACCGTTTCCTCGCAAACTTACTCAGCAAAAACAGTGAAAACTGGTCTTGAATGTTAAGGATTATACAAATTTGTCAAATAGTTTTCTGAATATTCTAATATTCAGATGTTATTTCCAGGAAATAAGCAGAAAAGAATGAAAATGGACAAGTAGGCATTAGCTGACTCAGCCCCTGATAGCTGAATGGTCAGCTAATCGACTTACAGGGAGCAGATGTCTGTATGAACCGTACGTGTTCGTCTAGTTAGTGAGTGAGTGAGTGAGTGAGTGAGTGAGTGAGTGAGAGAGAGAGAGAGAGAGTCCGTGTGCTACTGACTGAGGCTGCTGAGCTGGCGTATGACGTTGGCCAAGGAGATGTTAGTCACACACTCCAGCTCATTCTTAATGTTCCTTGGCAGAACCGTGTGGCACAGGTGCCTGGGCTCGATGGTGCGCTTCACCAGCGGCATCCTTCTGCTGCGACACCACTACCTACAGGAGTAGGACAGAGGGGGACAGGACGAGGCGGGGGGGTGAAAGAACAGAGGACAAAACTTCATTAGTGCAACAATTCATGTCACAGATCTTGGAGAGGGAATACAATGTAAGAAGCACAGAGAAATATAAAATGTAACCGAATAGCAAGGAAGTCATGTTTTGACATTGCTAACAGCCATGTTGTCTCAACTGTTTCATTGGCTTAGCACAGTGTTGTCCTTTTCATCATGCACAGCCAGGATAACAAACCTCAGCACTTTGTCTGCCCACTCAGCCATGCTAATGGCATTAAGTCACAGTGTTGGGAAGCTCCGGCCCAAAACACATAGAAAACATGGAGGCTGCAATGATCCAGAACCAGAATAATTCATTTAAAGAAATCATAGTACACAACAGTCAGTCTACAATTACACTACCGGCTCTGTGACATCAGCATGCTAACATGCTCACCATCTGCACAAAGTTTCATGGTAATCTATGTGCTGCCTAGATTTTACAAGATAGTTTTGATGTTATAGTGGCATATTTTCACATTATTACTAGATACCAAATTACCAAAGTTTTTACAAGAAACGTTTCGTGTAATGTGATATCACAAAACGTTCTTATATCTCATTAAAACAAACTTGTTTGGTATCTTGTTATGACAAGAAACGTTTATATGTTGTTAAAACAAGACGATCCGAGAGGTTGTAGGGTAGAGGGCAAAACACCATCCACCAACACAGCTCCCTCACACTATGCCAACATGCTTAATCAAGCTAACAACACCATGTCTCTCTGCTGTTGGCGTGTTTTCAATTAGAGCAAGTGTGTGCACTGATGTGAAGATCAGGTGCTCAGATGGACTGACTGATTGACTGGGCTTGACAGCGGTAATGCCTCGTTATAAGCACTGATTAAACTTTAATTGACGTCTGGTACTTTTAGTATCCCTCTGTATTCTTAGTGGTGTTGCCGTCACTGAGGAATAAACATGATTATTGACCGTATCCATAAAAATGTAGGGCAAGGGAGGCTATTCTAGGAAGTGGCCCAGCTATGGATGGTTAGAGGGGAGAGAGAGGGAGCCCAGTAAAAGCCTTTGTTGAGGTGATTCATCTTGGAAGCATCTTAAATGGGGGCAAAAATGCCCATAAAAGGAAAGAAGGAGAACTCGCACCTCTCTGAGCCATAGTTAAAGTGGTTTGATTGAGATGTGCGGGCGATGTTACTGCGACACAAACCCAAACATAGCGCCAAATCCCTGCCCACTTCTGAAATAACAAGACATCCTCTCTACTACTCTACTCTTTTTTTTAAATTTATTTTTTATTTCCTTCCACAGTCTCTCCATCACCCACACACGGACACACACATCCCCTGCTGATTGGGAACACCTCTTGACCCAAAGTGCACTGACAAGCTGGAGGTGGTAACGCAATCAAAAGGATATCAAACCACACTCTCAAATAACAAAACTAGACCAAGAAATAATCTAACACACAACCTCATGTAAAATAACGATTTGACGTTTTATCAGTTTTTGTACGGTATGAACAAACAAGATATAAAATGTTAATTACCTTCGGACAGAGCCAGGCTAGCTGTTATCCCCCGTCTTTGTGCTAAGCTAAGTCAGCCATCCCTGCTGACGGTGTCAATCTTGTAATGACAAACTCACGGCAAGAAAGCTAATCATTTCCATGTCAAACTTTTCTTTATATGTACAAAACATCAAACAATAAAAATAATAAACTAATAAAGTAATAAAGTAGAGTTCCAGCTTCCTTTGCAATCTTCATCCCAACTCCCTCAGAGCATGAGCAACCATCCCCTTATTTGAGATTAATGTGTAATATCAGAAAACAATAAGGCATTTTATTTTTTAACTTTTATTCAACTCATCGGTTTAGTAACAGTAAGTGTGCCTATATTTTGCACGTTCAGCATATCTCTGGGGTACAGGTGCACGGAGAGAAACCGAGAGATAAATAGAAAAGTAAACAAAGACTAAATCAGTCAGTCATAAGTCTGCCATGCATGCATACTAGCTTATTCCACACACGCGCACGATGACAAATGCAACTGTCAGGCAAGTTCACGCTGTTTTTGTACCTCCCTGCCTGTGCTCATGTCTCCCAGTTCTCTCATCCCCACATAAAAGAATGTGTTGTCCTCTTAACAACCTACCTCCTACCTACTGGGTCATCATGGTTATTTTTGAGAATGACGGAGAACAGGTTTGTCTCGGGGGGGGGGGGGATAAAAAACAACGATGGAAAATTAGGCTTTCAAATGGCCGCGAAAGAGACACGACACAGACGAAGAAATGACCATTTAAGGCAGAGGTGGGAGACAAACAGGCTGTGCATTTGAAAGATTAACACCTTTATTTTTATGACTTAAATAAAATATGGCGTCAGAAATACAGCACCAGCAGATGAAAGAGAATCATCATTCACTCCTACCCTCTAAGCTCCATAACATAAAAGCACATTGAAATAAGCGTTATGGGATGATATTGATTCTGCAAGACTGAGCTCCACAGGATGGGCTTTTCAAATTTTAGATGTCCTTTGGTTTCAAATAAAGATTTAAGAATGACCAAAATCGCCCTGCTAAGAGGTTTTGAGCAGTGAAGAGGTTCTGTGCTCATATGGTATCCACAGTATTTTAAAATCAGGTATGAAATACACTTATACAGTTGTTATCTCTCTCAGTTCTTGTTTGTCAACACACAGACAAAAGGGAGACAGGAAGAGCACTGCGATCCTCATCCTCGTGCTATGGGGTAATTTTAGTTTGCGCTCAACTTCCCTCCCCGTTTTGGTCCCTGTTGTGGATCTAGCGCGTGCAAGCAAGGTTACAAGATTGTTTCTTTGCATAATGTATTGGAAAAAAACATTTGCTTAGGATGATATCTCTTTTCCTTTTAGAGTATCACAGGCTCAATTACATTCTCTTGATATTTGTTGTTGACACATTATTTGTGAGTTAACTTGCCCTGCTTTTTAAAACATGCTTCAGACTGCCTCGGTACAGTACATACGCATTTGTGCGCATGATTAATGACTGCAGCATACGTTTGCTGGCTTGCGGATTGGACACAAGTTAACTCGAGACTGCTGTCCACAAGAGGGAAGATTTTCTCTACAGAGGCACACACGAGCACTCACTACTGCATGCACACACGCATACATGCTGCATTTGTCCATGATGTTTCCATACCATACTATGACATGATGACATATGACAGAGCTACTCCCATGAGAATAGTGCTGTCATTTCTCATGGGTTCCCATGAGAAATTGCTTACATATCATATTTGTTCTGACAGAGAGACGAAAAGAAAAAGAAAGGAAGAGAGAAACTAGACACTGAACACAAACACATTTAGAATTTACAAATCCATAACAACTTGACCGTACTTGTCTATGTAGAATCACTAGACAATGGTTTCCTGCATGGGCGAAGGTGCTTGATAAGCAACACTCGTGCTTTCCCACAACGTGCAACACAAAGAACTTAATGAGAAATTACCAAACAAAAGGTTTGCTACACAAAAAGCGTTACACCACAGAATAAATACAGGATGTTTATCATGAATGGTTAATATGACCCCCCCCCCCCCCGCAAACACATTCAAATCCACAATAGCGATTGTTTGATTATGTAATTTAAAAAAATTGCATGTCAGAGATGCGCCTCGTTGAAGTCGTTCAATATGAGCTCTGGTGAGATATTTGTTTTAAAGTGAAAGAGATTTAGGAAACTACATCCAGCAGAATAAATGGTGCAGCAGGTGTAGTGTGACAAGACAGTTAATTATAAAGACATTATGTTTTTGATGCATCAAGGCGTTTCAGAGTGCGTTGCAGAGGAATTAATTACTTCCAGGTAACCACATAGGAAGACAGCCGATTACGTAAGAGCAGTCCGCTACTGCCCTCTCTAAAATATGAGGGTAACACACAACAACCTACTATAAAAAATAGCCATGTCACCTTTTGACTCAAGCTACGTGGATTATCCAGTGAACAAGTTTTACACTCTTAAAACTCTTTGTACACAACTAATAAGACTGCACAAACCGAATCTGAGGAGGATTGAAAGTGAAAGAGAATTACAGTCACGAGTGCCTTTCTGGAGATGCAGCTATCTGCGTTTGACATGAATCATTAGCTCAAATCAAGCACGTCAAGTTCGTTATTCATTCTACACAACCGTTCTCCCAAACAGTGTGTGTAAAGTGTTTGCGGTAGTCCCTTAAAAAGTGTAAAATCTCACTCTTGCATTTTAAATCTTACGTCTTACGCAGCAGGTCTGGGGTTTAAAAACTATCAACACTCTTCATGTCCACTATGCTCACTTTTAAAGACTATAGTAGAGTTCAATATACAGCTGGGTGAGTGGAATTTTTTTCCATCTTGGCTATATTATGATAATTCTTGCCAGAATAACAAGCTGTTTTAGATACAGCTGATATTCCACAATGGGCTGAAAGTGTATGAGACTCATCTGCCTAGTGATTACACTGAGACAGATTTCTGACTAGTCAGCACAACAGCTCCTTCATTAAAAAAATGGACATGGACAACAGAATTGACAGATCGGACACTGAGAAAATTACACTCTTCCATTTTCAATTTTATCCTGATTTATTGAATAAGCTAAAAGATCTTTGTGAGAGAACTATGTTTTCCCTATGTTTCTTTCCTCGTCCCCTTAGTTTTAAAGGGAGGGCCATCACTAGAGCCCATATAAGTATCAAATGATCAAATTATGAAGAAAAACTTCCTGTTCTTTACCTTCTTTTATTTTCCTATCCAGTCTAAGATCTAGCCGGCTTTTTTTCTCTCCGTTCCACGGTCCTCCTACTATTACTCTCCATACATCTTGGCTGGCGGTGCCTCCCACTGTCACCTATCACTATGGCAACGGCTGCAGTGGGATGTCATTGGTCACTTTATAATATCCCAAGAGAGGCAGAGGCAAAGATGGTGGAAGAAAAAAAAAAAGAAAAAAGAGAGACACGAGTGAAGGGAGGAACGAATGGGCCGAGATCTGGGTGATGTGTCAAAACAGTGATGGCAATTGATGATTGAATGCAATATGAGAGAGCGAATAATAGCGAGATCGGGGGGATTGCTCATCCATTGTGTACGAGCACAAAGCGGGGTGAGGGACGGCACGTGCCAGTGGAGCGCAGGGGGCCTCCACTGGTGCAGGTCACTGCACACGGGACAATATGTCCAACTAGAGGCTCTAATGAATTCTAATGGAGCATTTACTCACTCACACTGCTGCACAGTATAGCCGAGGACCCCTCAATATGGAGCAGGTCAAGTGCCTTTTCATTGGAGGGCTTGGTAGAGACACCAGACCCTTGATACGCCATCAGCTACGATTTGACACACAGCCATATAAAAACAACACGTGTTTCTTGTGGAGTTTTTTGCGAATTATGGAAAGAAAGTGATTAATTCGACTGAGAAAGCACGAAAAAACTAGCAAACAAACACTTGTATCAGAAATGAATATGAACTATGTATCCAAAAAACAACTAATATCCTGCAGTGGTACAATGTTTTTAGCCGCAGTTTTCCATCACAGTCGGTGGTTCTGTGAAAATGAAAAATCACAAGAAGAGAGGGGCAAAAGAGAAATCAACTAGCAGAATTAAAATGAAATGGCCATGGCCTTCTGAGACAACAGAGATCTCATCATTAAGTGATGGAAAATTCATGGTCTGAACAGTTTGTCAAGCAGATTTTTTCTCTGGATCACCATGAAGTCAGGTTCGGTAAGTCGAGTCGGTAACCAAGGGCTCACATACTGACAGCGCAGATTCTGCAGGGTTCACCAAGTTAAATTTAAGACTCTAAAACATTTTTAATAGCACATATAATGCAATGTCATACCATCATACCATACCCAATATAAAAAGTGTGATGGAAAACCAGTAGGGACGATAAAAACCCTTCCTCAAAGCCAACTCAAAGCTTGAAGACAGTTGGATTCTCTGTATCAAATCAGTCTGAACATTTTGTCCTTTATCCAGTGATTCTGAGAACTTGTGCGCTACAACCGTGGACTCTGTTTCTTCCTACGTTACGAACAGCTGCAAACATAAAAACACAGACATCTAAAATCGGGGAAACTGGCAGAGCCACAACAGCCAATGGCAGAGGTAGCCGAGATCAGACTGGCAAAACCTTCCAGCAGCTGGTTTAAATCAGTAATGTGGATATGCAGTGCAGGACGACTACAGCAGCTCATTTAAAACAAAAAACAAAAACAAAAACAAGGGAGGAAATGGAGGATGTTGGAAAACTCAAAACTTATCAAGGAAACTCATATTTCCTTTAGCTGGTAAAGAAGACTTTTTCTGTGACTGGATGTCTGGCTCATCATTTTTGTAATTCTAATGAGGTAGCTCTAAAATTTTAAATGCCATTTGTTTTTTCATTATCTCTCTCAGTGGCACATAAGGCAAGAATTTTATCTTTTTTTCCCCCTTTAAAAACAGCTCAAAACACTTTTTTATCACACATTTTAAGATAATAAAACGCTGAATTTGCCGTCTTCCTGTGACTAGAACTGAATCAGATGTCCTTGGGAAGTTGGGAAAGACTGAGATTTTAGGACTTATTGATAAAAGACTGAAAGGAAGAAGGCCTAATGCTGAACTCAAACTCGCTCAAGCTTTATCAAATGTCCCACCTCACTCAGGCACCTCCCCTTCACCTGGGCTGTGCAGAGTGTAGAAAGGCCAGTATGCTTTAACCGAAGCACTGGTCTGCTTTGCAAACAGCGTCTAAGCAGACATGCCCACTTAATGTAAAGACTGGCCAGGTGTGCAATAGTAGGCATTATATGAACTTCTCTCAAGGCCATGAATTACTTTGAGGAAATATTTTGCCTCTTTCTATGATGGCAGGCTTTTTACCCCACCTTCAGAAGTGGAACACTTTTGCCTTCAGACTTGGTCAGACGGCATGTCGTACAAACTAATTCAGCTTTAAATCTTTGCTGCTGCTGGTGTGAACAGACTGTAAAATTTGACAGGAGAAGAGAGATGGCATCCCTGCACAACAAAAAGGTCTCTGGTGCAGATGTGCAGAATGACACAGCAGCCTGTGATGGCTGGAAGATGTTGTTATCATAGCTCTATGCAAATAGTAGGCCAATATCACTACAAATAACCACACACACTTGAGACTAAACATCCCCGTTCCCCATCCTCCTCAACCATCACAGCAGATTGCGTTGGCAGAACATGTCATGGCATGTTCCAGTGTGTCTTCCTGCCAATTAAAATTCTGTACCAGCCGGCACCCTTCAGCGGTGAGATGACACCTTGCAGGCCCTCACTGGTCACACACACACACACACACACACACGGGATAAAAATACACCTGCAGCACTGGTGCTGTCAGGTTGGGCTCAGACAGCTATGCTAACTAGGATTGCCGGTAGTGGGAAACTTTACAGAGTGCTTGTGGCCAGGGATACGGGCACAAAATAAACGCATTTCCTCGCCTCAATAACTCGGACTGACTGCGATTGACTGATTGACTGCGTTTCTCATGATATTCTTTTTGACACTCTGTCTAACTTGTGCATAAACAAAGGCTGTTTTGTGTACGCTTTTTTTCGTGCTGAAGACTTCCTTTTTTTGTTATCTCCCACCTGAGCTCTGTAGTTTGGGCCCTTGAGTCTGTCCACGGCCATTTTTCAGTTAGACAGTAAGCAGTCCCAATCAAGTAGGGGTGTGGAGCAAGGCAACTATTTAGCACTAAGCCCTACCTGTCCTCTTCACACAGCCAGCGCTGATCAAAAGTGAGCATCCGGGCACGCTGGCACTCAGATGGTACACTCCGGTATTCAGATGGCACAGATCCATAAGCTGGCGAGCCTTCTGGGCTCATATAATATTGCCTGGCAGCTGTAAACAAGTTTCAGGAGTTGTTTCAGACAACGAGAAAAAGAAAATCCAACTGCAGTACTGACTGCTTAAAATGCAAAATTCCCGATCCCTAGCTCATTTTCTCTCTCTCCCCATTTCATTCAAATTAACAATGTAGTAAAACCTGTCCATCTCACAATTTATTTTGCCATTGCAATTCTCTTTATGCATGAAATCTAACAGCTACAAAAATGTTTGTCTTTGTGCGGCCATAAATCAGTCTTTTCTACCCCCTTCTTACAGCTCTTTGGAAAAGATAAAGAATCTAAGCTTTCCATTCATTAAATATTTTCTGTGCGTATGAAAAGAAATCCCAGTGACTCAACAGTGGCTGTCTGTCTACAACTATCCTTTACATTCAGAGCATGATCAACGGTGAACCTTATACTGAGTGAGTAGTTGGACACAGCCCACATTGTATTTTGTTACCTAGAGCTAGATTGCTTTAGACATTCATTTAGCAAACAAGCTTCATCCCTTCATAGAAGCGCACAACTAAATATTCATAGACGTCTGTGTCTCGTCATCAATGGGTAGAGTGTCTGATGAACAAACAGACTTAAAAGAAGTTTATCTGCTGAGTGCACGGAAACCCACTGGTATGAATAATGAAAGCCTGCTGCTCAATAATGAATGTCTGCATGCTCGCACTGTGCAGCTGCACTTGTTTGGCCTGCGAGGGAAATTTTATTATACCAACTCCAATACTGTTCATACAAACGTGAAGGACATGCACACATACTAACCACTGCGACAACCCGTCAGCTGGAACAACAGACAACACTATCAGGAAAAAAAACGAAAAAAGAAATAACTAAAAAGCAAGCACACAATGCATACTGACAAGGCCAAAGCACAGGAGTGCTACTCACACCAGCCAACAAGGCTGCTGCTAGGAGGGCAAAACACTTGAATAAAGTGGACATGTCTGCCAAATGAAGCTTGCACTTCCATTCATCGCATGTGCTCAATTTGGCAATCAATAGAAATTGGAAGGGTGTTGTCCCTCAAGAATACACAACTGTGCTTTGTCACACAAGATGGACCCAGTCTCTCCATCTACGTAATCCCACAGGTGAGTGTGCGTACTGTATATCCATGGGGATTATTTTATGTATTTTCTCTCTGGATGAAAGTGAAGAGGGGGTTATAAGTCTCAAGAAGACCTTCAGCTTCTGTTGCATGTTTAAAAAATAAAAAAGTTTGTGTGTGCGTGTGTAGAGGGGATACAACAGAGAGAAAAAGAAACAGTGAGAAAGAGAGAGAGAGCAGCAGCTTGAGGCAGAAAAAGCAGTGTGGGTGGCACCAGGGGAAAGGGAGAGAGGGACCGTCTTCTCTCATTGAGATCAATGCCCGAGTCCACACCAGGGGCTCTGTGTTTCAGGGCAGAGAGGCAGGATAACAAATGAGAGCCTTTCTACTGGGGAGCAGGAGCTCATGCCTCATTGATACTGCAATTTTTCAATATATTGCAATGCAGTGGATATCAATTCAATACTGTACAACGTACTGTGATGTACTGATTCACATTCATCTGACGGCTGTAAATATCCCAGCGGGGAACATGTCACAAGCGTTTACACTGAGTGTAAAGAGACATGAATCACGAGGTATGCCACCCTGCTTTTCCACATCTGAAGTGCCCTTTTCATTTTCATCACTTCATCCCCCACTCTATCAGTCTCCTTAGTTCTAGTGAGAAGGCAAAGATTCTGCACACTGAATGAATTGTTCTTAAATCAAATTCCTTTGATCTACATCTAAGGATACGTCATGGTCAGAGAAGAAGAAGAGTGGTTTTAAAGTCTGATGATATAGCCTAGAGGCAAAGCATATTTCAATCTATCATGCACCACCTGCAGAGAAGAAAACGTGTAAACAAAATCAAAACGGTGAAATCTTTCACTTGAAGAAAAAAAAAAGAAAAGGTGACCATATTCTGGACACAGGTAATAGTCACTGACCACTAACTTACTTTCCACTGTACATTTCCAAATGTAATCTACTGCAGACGTAAATTAAAACATCCATTTCATTTCATTAAAATCCCCTGGAGACAAATTAGTAATTAATTATACATTATAATAAATTAGAGTCAAGTTAAAACACCCAACATCACTTTTGGTACAACACATTACGAGATTAGTTTGAAATCTCATTTTGAAATCAAACTTTCCACATTTTCACATGCTGAAACAAATCAAACAAAAAGCTATGCTTACATCAAAATCTAGGCACTGTACCATGGAAGCCACCATGTTCTGTAAAACAGTGCTCATAGAGCAGGGGCAATTACACCCCAATAACAGATTAAACAACCCATTCAGTGAATGGAGTGGAACTTGGCAGCAGCTGAGGGGTGGATATGTGGAAAAGAGAGACAAGAAGGGAAGCAGGGAGAATTTGTGGGATAAATTGGACCGATCAGACAGTGCCCTGGGCAGCTGTACAAACCTCTCATAGGTTGTCTCTTGAGTCTGTGTGTCACAGTCTGTGTCTGTGCATGAGAGACGAGTCCGGGAAAAAATATGTGATAGTTAGTAAAGGTGCCCTTGCTGTAAGAAGGCCTGAGGCAGTGCCAGTGGGTGCACACAGCAGGACTGACCGCTGGGACGAGATCTGGTTTGATCTTAACTGATCCAACTACACTAAGCAACCTAGAACCTTTTCTAACGAGACAAAAACAACCCAGCAAATTAAGTTAAAGGCACGCGCAAGCAAGCAAGTCACGAGTTGTACTGCATGTTGTAGCCCATCAACACAGAATTTAAGTATATTGATTATGATAACGTGGATTTCAAAAACTCATAACAATATATATCAGCCGAGATTCACATGAGCACATAAAATGGAACAAACATGTTTGATAAGGATCCCTTAAATGTGATTGTTAAAGCATTGCGTCCATAACATTTTACAGTTCAAAAATAAACTTAAGTTAGTGATAAAACCTATTTAAGCCACAGATGTATTCCAAATACTGGGTATCACATTTTGGAACCATCTACACACACACACTTTGGCACGTACGCTGAGAGCGATAGGTGGTGCCACAGTGGCAGGCAAGCAGGCAGCGGTTGGTCACTGTCCTCAGGGCCTTTTTCCATCTATAGAAACAGCATGCTCATGAGGGGTCAAAAGGTCAGCTGCAGGCAACATATGACCTGTGTCTTGTGAGACACACACACACACACACACACGCACACACGCGCTTTAAAAATGCCCCTGCTAAATAAAATGGTGGGTGAACCTTTTCTGCATACAAATGGAAAGAGACAGAATGAATCTCTACGAAGTGAAGGGGGATAAATAAGACTTGTATTAACAGCACTAGAGAATATTGGCTCAATTAAGGCCTTGGTCATCCACTTACTCTGCCATTATATCGAACAATGATAAAAGACAATGATTCCCAGTGCCTGCCCGGAAGTTTTTTCACAGTGAGATGACATTTTTCAGATTGAGGCGGTCTGTTAACTTAAGGTGTCTGCATGATTCAATTCGCTATATTTAGATGGAGATTACAGTGCACAGTGTGTGCGAGTCCAGAGCATCACAGTCGAGACAAGAGACACAATACACTCCTCTGTGAACACCAGCTGACACATAGATTTGATCATTAGATCAAACCGAATGCAGTGTCTTGTCTCTGGTGAAGGTGATATGGGTGACAATGGGACAGAGAGGATGGAGACAAAAGCACCTCTCAGTCCCTTTTCTCCCTCCTGTGTTTGTCACCAGGCATTTTAAAGCTATCTGCTGGTCTCCAATCGACACATCTTGAAAGGGAAGCAAATCCAATTCTTCCTGCAGGTACAAAGCCTCTTGCTCCCCTATTCTCTCCCCTTGTTTGCCTCTATATTTTTTTCCCTTTTATCAGCAGGCATATTTCAAGCCCCAAGCCTTCTCTTCAGTATAAAGTGAGGCGGCTGGTGTGTGTGTGTGTGTGAGACTATAAGAGAGAGACAGAATCCACAGCAGTTGTTATCACTTCTCCAACACAATTCCTTGTTATCTATTCTGGTCAGTCAGGCTTTGGCTTGCCTGTCGTCCCCCTCATAACTGCACCCCGAGTGTGTGTGTGTGTGTGTGTGTAATCTGAGTCATCATGCCCTTGTCAGTCATAGTCACTGTTGCATCGCTCTGCAACCAAGAGCTCTCTCAGTCCTGTTGCTATTAGATAAACACCTACTCAGCTTGCTCATAGTCCACCTCTTCCTGTTCCCACACAGGAGAGCCCTTCATCTCACAAGCACTGAAGTAGCTCCAGATACTGATCAGATATGGATACTAAAAACTTTGCCGCTCTGACTGACAGTTATTAGATTATACATGATTCAGAACTCAAATCTCTAACTACTTTCGCCCACTCTTCACTAAAACCTCTTCAAACTCCTTCGAATATTTTTTTACCACAATCAAGTGCTGGAAAAACATGTGCTATCCTGTTTTCTATAACTCTTAGTAAGCAGTTTGGGTATTTGTTATTTGGGACTCTACCTGAAGCTGAGAGGTTAATATACAAAATATAAGACAGTAACAACTCAACAAGTAAGTGTGTAACTGTTGATGACAGCAATGAGGCCAGTTACTCCTTTCGAATCACTGATGGTAATTTGATGGAAATATTTAAACAAATCTTTAGTGGGTCCTACCATGTGGCCATTAGGCAACCTGGCTGAAATTAAAAGGCAAAGAAATTAACCTCACAAGATTTCCTCTGTCTCTTCTTGATCCATGCTGCATTTGAAAAACGTAATCTGAAGCTCTAGGCAACATCTGGCCTGGTGAGCAACTGCCCGGCTACTTCCGCTTTCCCTATTCCACTGTAATGTTACCTTTGTTTGAACTCCCTGTAGATCCGCATGAAGAAAATCTGGTCAAGCCCCAGACACTGCTGATGCCCAACTACGACATAACGTTGACCGCAAAACTGGCAGTCATCGTTAGCCTCATTGGAAGCAGTCAGCAGTGACTGTGCAGTCCCGGCTTATGTAAGGTACGACGTAGGAAGCGGAGGAATATGGTAAATAGACACTTAAGAAACAGACAGTGGAAGAGGGGAGGGAGCGAGACAGAGAGATTAAACACACAAGGAGCTAGTAAAGAATAATGGGGAGCGAGACCGATGGAAAAAGAGGCTCTCCAGCAGCAGAGGTAGCAGTCCCTGCGGTGAGGCCAGGCCTGTCTGTCAGCACCTATCTGTCCTCCTGAGGCTTTAGCTATGCAAACCAGGCTTTTTCCTCAAGTTACCACTAACCTTTATATAACTTCACACACTAGTGAAATGACCTTTGACCTCATTCTACACCACAGGATGAATCCGTGCTTTACTGTTTAGCTGGAATGCCAAGCTCGGTCAACTCCAAACACTGATGTGGCATTTAGTTAGCTAGGGCTGATTAACACACACACGCACGCACGCCAAAATAGAGTCGTTTGGTGCACTCCCTCAATGACATTTTACTTTATATCTCCTAAGACGTATTGTCTGCAGTTCACGGGGAGAGTGTTGGGATCGATTGAAAAAACGCTCACCCAATTTAAAGATAAGGGACACCCGCTGTCCCATCCCCCGTCGGCATCTTGGTTTGATGAAGGACCTAAACAAGCCTTAAATAACACTACCTGCCTCGTTATTACTGCCGTCCATCTGCTGCAGTTCAGAGGATTCATGCTGCACTACTTTCACAGCACACCGCTTCTGTGATGGCCTCTAAATAATTGATCATTAGTAAATGTTGATTTCTAGATTGTCCTATTGAATTAAAATGGTCAATGAGACGTCTGGAAAACTTTGATACAATATAAAAGGTGCCTTTTCAATTACCATCCTTCAGGGTGGACAATGTACATGTATAGCACATAGGCAATCAGGGCCAGATTTACTATGCCTTTTCCTCCTTGTTTAGATTCTGCCCCTGGAGATGTCTGTGGGTAAACCAGCCTGCACACCCATCATCTGAGGTGCACCCTGCGTATAGTCAGTGAAGTGCACCTCTCTCCTTATGCACTTGTCGAAGGACGCACTGTGCAAATAACAGGTGAAAGTAGGTTTGGTTGATTGAGCATTCTGCTGGATTTACTCAGGATCAAGGACTGGTATTAGAAGAAAACACAAAGCAGACCAATCATACTCCCTAAGGTCTTCAAGTAGCATCTGTGTGCAGTTACCTTTTTGAGGAGGTGTATATCAGCTATGGTGGTACCCTCTACACACATACAGAGCCACTGTATGTAGGTATAACGACACCTAGATTCTGAATTCAGCCTTAAATTGTACATTTACATGTGAAAATGTCAAGTAAATGTGAATGGAAATACATAATGTACTGAAGTGATACAGTTAGACAGCAATGAAATGGTGTAACCAGACAAGCCCAAACATATGACATTTTTGTTCTTTTACCACAGTCTACCATACCACTTAGTATGTTAATGACAGTAAGTGAAAAAAAACATTCTCAAACATATACAAGTACATACTCAAAATCAATGCTAGCAGTACATGCTCTCTGTCACAGCACTGAACTAACCGTGCTGGGCCAGTCTATAGCCAGCAGTGCCGTGGTTCATAAAAACAGTGTAGTGGTGATTGGCTCTGTCGAGAGGATGATGATTGTTCACGGTTACAGCTCGCCGGGCTAGCTGCACAATCAACAGCACTAACGCTAAAAAAAAAAAATAAAAAAAAAATAAAGGTGCAGAGGGACACACGTGATCTCGTGCATACACACATGAGCACAGACACACACCGTTGCACCATTGCTCCAGATCAAGGACAAAGAGATAATGCCTATGGACAATATCAGAGTTCAGAAAGAAAACTAATGTATAGACTGATCTCAGTATCAATGTACATTAGTGCAAATATAAGATTTAGATTAAACACAGTGGTTTCCTGTTCTTATATAATAGTAGCCTTGACACACTCCAGCTGTGGGCATGTGCCTATTAATGAAATGACAGTTATGTAAGGGACCGCTGTGTCTCAGACTATTTCCCATAGCTGGACGTGAGAGATTGCCTTTGACGTCATCATCATATCACTACATCATATAGTTTAAATTTTAACATAGTTTAGAAAGGCCTCAGAGTAGATAAGCACAAACAACTACCACCCCCGTGTCTTTGTATTTCCTCTGGCAAACCATTGAATGGAGGAGGATGAACTGCACCACAGCCTTCCTCCACTCACTGTCTATCTTTCGCAGATGCCTCTTTCAGCGGGAAGAATATCCTAACCTCTATCTGACCTCTGCTTAGCAGCAATGATTTGTCCTGGTGAACTTCCAGGATTGCTGTATGACTGCATTGATAACACTGATGAAATGATTGCTGTCTAAGACAAGCAATGGTGGAGCAGGGTTTCTTGTTGAGGATTTAAGTGATTCTGGCATTTCCTGCCACACCATCAAAGACAAAAGGAAGGCGTGCTTGCTTCCACTTCCGAGCTTCCCATCTGAAATGGAAGAGAAGCGTACACTCACTGCCTCTGCTGGGCTTCTTTCCAGCACAAATCAGACGAGCCCTGTGCTCCGGCCTCATGCAAATCCAAAGCGGAGCTGGATCCTTGCTGCGAGCTGTAAATGAACGGCCAAATATTGGCTCCTAATTGAAGGCAGCAGTTGTCTGTGTGCACAGGCACCCCTGCTGTGAAAATGTGAACAAACACACTAGGACACACTAAGAGGCTACTTCCCCTCTTGCTCTCCTTCCCTTTTAAAAGCTGCTGCCTTGCTCTTTTCCTCTTTCAAAGATCATTTTTATGACATTTCGAGCTTTACAGACAGTTCAGGATAGACTAACATGACAGAGATTATAAAAGAAAGAGTGTCAGCTGCAACAACAGTCCTGAGGTAGATAGAAACCCCCAAAAATGAGTGTGGTACATTATGTGCTTGAAACAAAAACCTATTGCATCTCTAATTTTCTACTTTAATCTTGCCTCTAATCCTTCACTGTCTTTCCCTTTCTACCTCTCCCTTGTAGCCAGTGCAAGGAGTTGAACCGAGAAGAAAAATGAGTGCTTATAAAAATCCTAATGAAAATGCAGAGTGCCTGTAATTGAATACGGATGTCTGCGTCCTGACATGAGGGATTCAAGCTGCGGACGGGATAAACGTGCCTTGCCTCCCGTTACTCTAGCCTCCATCAATCATCACATATCACCACGACGACCAGGGCATCAGCGGTTCCAGCTCAATGAGAAGCCATCAGTGAAAGAAAGGAAAGAGGTGACTGAACAGACAGAAATCAAGGGAGAGGAGAAGAGTGCATATATGTTCAAGGAGAGGGAGTGTCAGGAAAAAGGACACACACGTTGCATGTTATGTTGCCCATCTCAGAGGAGTTCACGGTTTTGCAAAACTTTGCATAATCAAATCTAGTCAAATACACACATGATCTCAGTGCAGCTACAGAGATCATTTTGAAGTCAACTGGCAGCATTTAGAGCTAGACTGTGGACAGGGAAGAAACACAGTGACCTAAAAGAGCAGGTATATTGTTTTGTTATTGCTTGGCTAATATAAACACAAACAATACCCTAACCATGGACATTGGATACACACAAATACACATTGGCACACTGTCAGTGATTGGGCCAGCAGATACTGAGGAGAACTCTGTATCCGATTCACTCGAGGAGCAGACCAGGGCTACATTGTGCTGAGAAAGGTTTCAGACATCCAAACGTACACATGACACCAGGGGAGTGGCCTCGGCACTCCATAGTTTATCCTATTGTGTAGCTCATTTTGGCTTGCAGCTGAGACAAGCTAGGTCAGTCACAGGACACCACGGTGCTTCATTTCCCAAATACCTGGCTATTACTGCCTGACGAGGCGTGAGGGCTTTTATATCCAGTTTGCAGGAAACAGCCATAAGCCCATGAAGAGTGAGTAGTCTGTTAGCAATATATTTCAAGATAATATTCAACCTTTTATCCCCACTTTAGCAGTGTTATCAGCTGTGAGCCACATTTAGATTGGAATGACACAAATGTTGCCCCCCCCAAAGAAATTAACAAATCACTCAAAAAAGTAGTTCATTTTGCTAAGCGAGAGTTAAGGAACTAAGTTTCTAAAATGAACCGGTTATCCCATCACTACCAGGCTGATCATTATAAGACCAAGACAAGCCCTCTCTAAAGCTCTTCAGAGCCTAAAGTGATGTGGTGAGTGACAGAGAGAAAGAGAGAGGGGACAGAAATGATAGAAGAGAGCAGATATGGAGATGAGGCTCAGTTCCTGCAGTTGAAGAGTAGTTCTATGCTCAGATGAGGCTTCTGTGGTTTTGCCCTGTTGGCAGTGGCAGAGACACAGTCAGACAGGTCTATTTCCGAAATATCCTGTCAACTTGCTGAGAGACCACGTCAACGCCCTTTCTTCCCCTGGATGACAGTGAGAGAATGAAACGGGGAGACAGAGAACTAGAATGGCAACTACAAGACGCGTGGAAAAAAATTAGGTGGATGGAAGGTGAGTGGGCACTACGAGGAGAGTAAAAATGTGTTAAAAAGGTTGAAGAGATAATGTAACACTTTTCTGTAAGATACGGTCTGGATATACATGGCAAATATTGATTTGAAGGGTACTCGGTGATCACCCCCCCCCCCAAAAGGTCCTCAAAAAAAGGTGTTTGAGGCTGTAAAAAGCCTTGAATTTAATTTAATCGATTTAATATAATAACAATAACCACATAATTAACTCTAATATGTTGTTGTGTTCACAAATATTGTGCTACCTTTGTTCCAGAGTAAGATTTTAAGTTTTAAGTTTAAGTTTTATCAAATATCTGCTGTAACACAAAACACAAGTGTTGTGATTATTACTACTCCTATCCAGGGAGATATAAGTACTGGAACGTGCAATAAAGAGAATGACGACAGTATCTCGAAAAAAAAGTGGATTAAAAAAAGTATTGGGGAAAGAAATACAGAGAGACAGTCAGTGTAAACTCTGCAAAGACGGTGGTGGAGGCAGTGGCAGTGGCAGTATGACACAAGGAGCACCAGTCATACTGGTTAACTGAGCCCTGGTGTCCCTCTGTCAGGCCAGTTCGAACCAGGGACAGAAGCAGTATTATAGAGCCGTGGGCCTGGCCAAGAGGAAGAACAATAGCTGCTGTGTGTCGGAGCGTCTGGAGCATCCTAACAGCTGGGAGATAGGAGGTCTGTCTATGGCTCCACTAAATGGCACGTAAAGGGGCGTTGCACATTGCACACACACATAAATTTTTTCTCTCTCTGCTTTTCCCAGAATCCCTGGCCAACCTCCTACTCATGCCAGGCAGCCATCACTCATTTTACTCTACATGCTCTTTCATTGTGCCCTGTGTAATTCTGTGCGTCCTCCGATCACCCTTCTCCACCTCTGTAGAGAAAGAAAGAAGAGAGCTACAGAAAGTGAGGTATTCTGCTGGCTAGCACGGGAAAGCCAGAGACTGGCAAAGGATCAGAGCCATGTCAACAAATAAGAGGTCCAAAAGCCTCCACAGGAGGCATGCCAAAGCTATTCTATCACAAGGGCCTCTGAAACAGAGTAAAACATGAGAACTGCAAACTGTGCAGGAATGTCATCCCTCGCAGCAAAAGAGTTCACAAACAGCATCAGATAAAACCATGGCAATATTTTCTGATCTATTCTGGGAATACACCTGTAGGTAAGGCCATGCCTCCGGTAAATGGAGCACTATTATAGACTCATGTATCAAAGAGAAGGTTATATGGATAGACCCTTCAACTTTCCTACGTGTTTAATGTTTTCCTGCAAGCTCAAAAATACAACGTATAACAGAAGCCCAGGAGGTAACGCACTTGGTAAAGAACTTCAACCTCAAACTAAACAATACCAGCAATGTGGGACCACAGCAGGTATACATCCACTCAGCTGAGGAAGGGTGAATTTAATCACAGGTTCTCTAAATGGCATTTAAGGGAGAGACACTGGATTGTGTCTTGAAGGCACTTTTAAAATTCAGCCAATATGGCAAGGGTTTTGTGTACATATATACTCCCTCTGAGCTGTTGTGAAACGTATATAGCTTCCACTCAGTCATGTGATAGTTTGGATGCCAGAGTTGCAGACTGATAAATTTAACAGCTGCAAGGACCGGCAGACTATTTTGTCCAAGGTATCAGAGCTGCTTTCACATACAGTATAACCTATACATTTTCTACGTAAATAATAGGCTTCTCTGGAAAGTGTACACATTTAGTATATATTCTATGTATATCAAATTAGGAATATTGATGTGACTTCTAATCAGATCAAGGAATATCTTCTCTGTGCATTTCATTGTATCATGGTCCAGACTGTAGGTTTATTGAGCGGTTAACTTAAGTTTAAAGAATCAGCCCTTTCGTTTGTTGATATTGACATGGTGTCTAGACTTAAAGAATGTCCTTTTGTGAGCCAATAAAGATCTGAATTGACCTCAGGAAAGTAATTATTTAACCTCATTATAATGTAAACGAATAAGTTAAACCCTTTTGCTCATACACATCACATGCAGTCACAACTGCATCTACACCACACTTAGTCCTGGTCTGTGTCTCTTTTGTATTATCTTTACATTTGAATGTAATTTTAATACATCAGAGGCACACACTCACCCACTTATCTACTGTCCTCTTACTTTACTACTGTATTCTGAGAGGCAAGCCATAAAATATGTTGCTTTCCTCACTGCATCCCAAGATTCAATCCTTGGTTGGGTTTAAATGCACAGACACCACATGAGCCCTATACCATACAGCCCCACATGAGATGGCATCATGCAATACATCGAATATCTTCAAGCTGTCACCAGATATAAAAGCGCATCACAGCAGTCCCGAAACGACACTGTTCCTTATGCCCACTTTTCTTACTGCACTTGAAGTAGTACAAAGAAGGTTTCGGATTTCACAAAGCATGATTTTCACCGGGTTGAAGGCTACCATCCCCCATGACTGCAAACCAAGCTGGCTGGAATAGACCCCAGCCCCTATCCTCTCCGAGTCAAGTCAATGCATTCTTAGTGGGAAAATTAAATCACGTCGTGCCGATGCCAGCGGTTCATCTAATCATACTGTACCAACCTGGAACTCTACAACCAAAAGACAAATTAAAAAAACTAACTTGAATGATCACATACGTGGCATGTTGCTATAACGTTAGGTTTTTTGCGGGGCATTGCAAATATTTGCTCTCCGGTTTCATACCAAGATGAGTACTGACTATGTCAAGATGCTGCTGCAGATGTGGAGCTTTGCAATTGATCACCTTTCAAGCAGTCCCGTTTCAAATTTGTCGTTTATTTATTCGTTTTTAAAGATGAGATATGCGAGTTGACGTTACTTTTACGGATGTAAACCACTTCAGAACCCTAACGCTGTCAACATTGCCACATTTGTCACCTGTGTGCTGGGTTAATGTGGTAGTCAGTGATGGTCAGGCAGTGTTGAATTACCAAGACCGTTATTAGTCAGGCAGCTCCAGTTTAAGTCTAATGTTACAACATGGTGACTTGGTTTTAAGGCAGTTTGTTGCTGCTTTGGTGAGATACAATAACGTTAACGTAAGGTTACTAAAGTCACATTTTCAAGTTTAAAAACGTGACTTCAGTACAGTGTTAAAAATATTACCTGATACGTTTGTCAAAATTCCTCTTATTTTCTTTCCATCCTTACTGAGCAGCAGAGCATGCCAGCGTGTCCAAGAATTTAAATCCCCGGGTCGGATCCATGATTGTACTGTCTCTGATATAAAATATACTCTTGCTGGAAGAGGCGGCGGCGGAGAAGAATCCAGGAACCTTTTTCCAAAGGGAAACACGGGGTAGATATTGGTGAAATTGGCATTAAATCTGGTCCGGTGAAGCTAACAGCATGTTTCGTAACAAAAAGAATATCCTTCAATTTCACCCACATGCGAAAAATATGTTCTTTCCAAAGTAACGGGATTTAAATGACGTTTATTCGTAGGGAAAATGTCCCCATTATATTCTGTGATAATGGTACTTACCACTCTATTGTTAGGGCGCGAGAAAGCGTTCCATGCAACTGCTGCTGTGCTCGTGGGAGGCTCGCGGATAGCGTGCGCGCTCGCAGCATTGGCTGGATATCTAAAACCGTCATGTTGTGCTGTCCAATCGACGTCAGGGAAGAACGTCGATTTGATTATTCCAACCCTCACTGTACATAAAAAATAATATCATTGCACAATTAATCGATCTACTGCGCACTGATTTAATGATATTATTTTGACTACATTACAAATTAAATCAGCAAAGGTTTACAGTTGCTTCCTCTTCGCGCTTTTATTGTTTCAGATATAAATATTCTACAATGTTACTAGATATAACAAGGTCAATGATAATTCTGACCGCCGTAGACCCGTGGTGTTGTTTCTCGGTGCAACCTACGATTATTTTCATTATAGATCCATATGCGAATTATTATTTAATATATGTATTCAAGTATTATGTCTATAAAATGTCACACATAGTGAAAGATAATACTTAATAATTTTCCAGGTGGTGATATCTTCAAAGTGCAGTCAAGAACGCACATATATTAAATTCAGTAAGAGGTGGTAAAGAAAATAAGCAGATCCTCCATCAGAATATTTGTATTTTCTGTATTTAATCGATTTATTAATTAATGATAATCCTGAGTACAAAACAAAGTTTCACTACAGCATTACTGCCTTTTGTACGAATCAAATTAAATTTAAGTTACTCTTAAATTCTCCATTCTCCTTCTCTCATTCAATATCATGTCCTGGGTGGGTAACAACTTTCTTCTTCGTCTTTTCTTTTTGTCAGAACGGAACTACCGCCCTGCTGCTTCCGGCGAATTCACAACATCCAAGATGTCTGCTGCCGTATCTTCCCTCGTTTCCTACGGTAGCGGTTCTGATTCAGAGAATGAGTCGGAATCCAATACCAATGTCAAGAAAGTAGATAAAGTCAGCCCGGACGCCATGGCGCACCTCAAACCTCTGCAGACTGGACGGACGATGTCTTTGGCTGTTCTCAATTCTGCTCCCGAGGTCGCCGTTAAGGTTAGCTAACCAAGCTAGCTAACGTTAGCTTAACGTTATAATTAATTGTTAAAGTTAGATACTGTCACACGCACTATGCTTAAATCTAACATTGAGACGTGTGGTTTGTTTTAAATGATAACTGGATATTTCCAAATAAGCAATACTTTAATGTTTGTCATTAATACTTGAGGCTATCGTTACCAAATTAGCGGTTAGCGGGAAACATTGAGTGTCAAGCAGGAGGATATATTTTGTAAGGGGGTGGTTCAAGTCTAACGTTATGTCAAAAATATCGCTTTAGGTATTATGTTTCCTTTCTATCTAACATCTGACTCACCAGACAGCAATTTCGTATTGCATTACCAGTGAAACAGCGAGTCTGTTTGCTGATTTGTATGTCTTCATTTTAGGAGTCTGTTGAGACTGGCATACACCTGGATCCAGCATTGAAAGAAGTCACTTATAACCCGACATACGAAACCATGTTTGCACCAGAGGTAAATTTTAGAATTAGTGGATGTCTAAATGATGTATTTTCCTGGTTTAGAGATTAACTTTTTTTTTTTTACCAACTCTAATGTAAATACTATTACATAAATTAGAATATGTCTTGTTGTTTTTGATATCACTCATGTCATGCTGACATGCTGATAAAATATAAATGAACAGAAGGACCACACAAAAATGGTTTGATTGTATTATTATTTTGTATTGCTTCCTCTTAGTTTGGACCAATGAACCCATTTAAAAGCCAGCAGATGGCTGCCCCCAGGAACATGTTATCTGGCTATGCAGAACCTGCTCACCTCAACGACTTCATGTTTGAACAGCAAAGGAGAACCTTCTCCACCTATGGTAAGCTCATCTGTCACCATGGTCATGGGTTTAAATGATGCGGTCAATGTATTGACCCTGTTTGAATTTTAATGACCTTTTCCTTCTCCTCACTGCTAATAGGTTATGCTTTGGATCCATCTGTTGACACACACCATGTATCCTCTAATAGCTACATTGGTGCAGTGGATGAGGCTGAGAAAAATAAAGGTAATCATTAATCATACCTTATTTCTAATGTGTTTGTCTCCATCTGACTGTATTAATCAGACTTTATTTAGTAAGTCTTATGTTGTGCAAAATATTGCTTAAGGGAGATTCAGAATAAAGGTCTTGTTGCTCTTCCTCCAGGTTTAACTGTGTTTGAGAGCGGACTTAAGAAGTCAGAGAAAAGGAAAAAGGTCAAAGGTGGAGATGCAGAAGAGATCGACAACTTTCTTGGACCGTGGGCGAAATATGCAGATGAGAAAGATGTGGCCAAACCATCAGAGGTAATGCTATGTTCAATAAATATTGAAAAAAGTATTGTGGCTGAGTGTTTGAGATTGTTGCTTTCTTACATAATTAATTGACTTACTACTTCATGTGGCAGTAAGACAAGAACACACAACACCCTCAAGGTTTAGACGGGACAGGTTATTGTTGGACAGTATGGCAGATACACAGGCTATTACAAATAGGCTGTGGTTGATAAAACATTTTTAAAAAGTGCCCTTTTGTATTTATTCCTTATTAGCACTCACGTCATGCCTCGCCTCAACCTGCACAACAGCACTGTATCCCAAATCTGTTAGGTCATGATTGGGTTGTGATTCATTTTATTATACAGGAAGAGCAGAAAGAGCTGGATGAGATCACAGCCAAGAGGCAGAAGAAGGGAAGGAACGAGGAAGATGCTCCTGCAGAGGAGAAGACCATTCTTCATGGTACTGTGGCCCTTTCATTGAGGCATTTGAATGGCACTCAATTAAATGATTTACTGATTTATTTACATTTTAAAAGGACCATTTTTATTGTGAGTGTACACTCTTCTTTTCTTTTGGGATTAAATCTTCCTCAGCAGAAGAAGTTTACCCAGCTGTCATGGAATTATATATGATCAAATTCCATTTTCTTTTCGAATTTTATGGTCTTTTTATCCTTTAGTGTCCAGTTATGATACTGTGTCTTATCTCTGAGGCTACATGTGCCCTTGCTGGTCAAGGATTCAATCCTGAAAGTAACCTCAGGGGAAGAAATGTGATAGGGCAACTGACAGCCCAGTCTCTTTTAAAAACATATATCCTAATGCTGCTTTTTGTTTTTTCTCCCCCAAGTTAAAGACATGTATGATTACCAAGGAAGGTCCTACCTTCACGTCCCACAGGACGTGGGCATCAACCTGCGTTCTGCAGAAGCTCCAGACAAGTGTTACCTGCCTAAGAAACAAATTCATGTCTGGTCTGGACACACCAAGGTCAGTGCGAAAAGACATGGATCATTTATGTGTCTTTGTGTACATCAATTGTTCCATTATTTACCAGTTTAGAACATTTCTTGCTGTAAGTACTCTTTGTGCAGGCTTTGCTGATGGTAAGTTCTAGTATTGAAGTGTTGTTTTAAAATAATTCTAACATGCTAAATGAGAGCAGAGTCACAAAGACGTCTGTGTATACATAGAGAAAATATTCCATTCTACAGTTCTTGAGAGAATGTCTAAGTTAAAAACCTGGGTCCTTTTAAATAAAGTAATAACAGTCAGCTTCTCCCTGACATACAAGATTATTCTTTCTCATTCAAAACACCGTCTTTATAATTCAAATATGAAGGCTAACACTAGGTTATTCCAAAAAAGATCTGATTCAAGCTTTAGATCTGCCAGTGTGCTTCAGGGAGAGAGGAATCACTCAAGTTTTAAATTGGCTTCTATCCACTTTGTGCAGGAAGTTACAGCCTTCAGAGTCTAATGTGAAATACAAAGAGGTTTGCTAAGATAATAAGCATGTGGAAGTGCTGATGTGGAGATAATAGATGGAGGATGGTTCGTGCGGTGTCACCAAAGTTTTACAACATTTTTGGGAGAAAGTTTGATAACTTGAAAGTCATTGTAATTTCTATGACTATTACAGAGGCAGCTGATGTGTCCCCTCTTAAACTACTTTAATATCAATAGTTCAAAATGATGTCAAGAGCATGAATACACAAAGTGCTTTATGGGTGAGAAATTTAGATCTATGGCAGGAATGGAGAAGAAAAGAAAATGGAGAGACATTTTAGCAATAATATAAATCATAGCTATGCCGACATTGGTATGGTCCAAGCAGACACATGGATATCATAGGTGTCAGGATTTCATAACTGTCGCATTATAATATACAAGACAGCCAAATGTGATATTGCATGATTTGGAATATCTATATATTATGTATACATATATGTTTACATTTTCATTATTGTTTATGGATAATTATAATAACTAACGTTAAATACATTTTGTTTGGATTATACCTAAGTCTAAAGTGAAGTAAGAAAATAATTAACGTTTCTAACATGGTTCGCAAACATTAGTCGCTAACGTTTGCTCACTGTGTACACAACTTATAAAATAAATAAATAAAGGCTTGTTGGCTCCTGTAGTAAGATTGTGCCTCACTTCCTCTTTCTGTCTCTTTTAGTTCAACTTTGTTTCACTATAAATGTTGTGCAAGATTTAATGTAAAAATGGACATAAATTGTATTGCTGCATCAGTTTACCTGTAGTCATGATTGGCATACTCATGATACAGAGAAATATTGTTAGATGCATATCAGTTTCCTATCTGTTTATTTTCCAGGGTGTCAGTGCTATCCGCCTGTTTCCTAGCTCTGGTCATCTCCTGCTCTCCTCCTCCATGGACTGTAAGATCAAGGTAAATAATCACACCGTGGTGCCAAAACTCTCACAGAAGCTTCTAAATAAATATACACACACTGATTGGAGTTTTTCAAAAGATGCAGTTTATGAGTTTGAAAGTTTTATCGTAGCTCTGCGATTAACCGGATGCAACATATTGTAAATCAGTGCAAAGCATGAAACTAAATATATTCATCCCAGGGGGGCTGTAAACAAGGCTGGTTTGGCTGGCTAGTTTGCACTTAGTGGTGATCAAGACCAAAAGAAGAGCTTCATGTTTGATATTAAACCTACCATTTTGGCCATGCTATCACAACAATTCTGTTTCCATCAAATTGTTTCCTGCTGGCTTAATTTAATGCAGTGTTGGGGTTTGGTGGCGTCACAAATCTGTGCTCACTTGTAGTTTAATCTTCTTCTCTCCACAGCTGTGGGAAGTGTACGCTGAGAGGAGATGTGTAAGGACCTTTATTGGTAAGTGATCTTAAATGTTCATATTGTAAACTTAATAGTATGTAATGGTATTAGAATATTATAAAATTCACCACCAAAGTTTAACAAGAAAAAAAGAAGCAACATGCCGACATGAAATATGCTCGAGGTGTGAAATGCATGCAGCCTTTTGGGAAAATACACAGCAGTGACAGACTGTGAGCTCAGCATTACTGGAACACTAATGACACGTCTGTTGACCGCTGACAGAAAGTACGTAGATTTATTTATTTATTTATTTATTTATTTTTGGAATAGATTGGGTCCTGGGGAGTGTGGGCTAATGCGCGCAGGTTACTCTTGCACTCTTCCCAGAGACGGCACGCTGCCTGAATAGAGATGGTTTGCCATCGTGGTTCTGCTTGTCAGCTCCTTCACAGAATATGCATAATTCAGCAGCCCAGGGGCCGAGAGGGGCGAGGGGTGAGGGGGGGCACAAGACACGGAGAAGACAGAACACAGTTTAGGAGTGAATAAACTGACAGAGAGTGACTAGCTGAGGGGTTTGTGAGTAAGAGAAGCAGCAGATGCTGCTGATGATAATTATTTTCATCAGAGGAACGTTGGAAGTGTACGACTATGTCGTAGAGAGCATATTAGATTTTCACTTTGTTGGTGCTGCAACTCAGTTCCATCATTTGCTGAAAGTACACCTATTTCTTTAAAATGTAAGGATTTCGTTACTGGTTTCCTGTTTTTTAAAAAAATCTATTGTTTAATTTTGTATTTAATCTGTAATTAAACCAGACACTGTAATAGGAAGCTGCAAACCATTGTTTGTTAGTGCATGTAGCTTGTCAGAATTATCAAGCATGAAACGGTTAATATATATATTAATATATATATTAACTTATTAATTTTATTTAACCAGGATTAAAAGACTCATTGAGATTAAAAATATTTTTCAAGAGTGTCCTGGCCAAGACAGGCAGCAGCACAAATAACATGATTACAGACACAAAACTAACATAAAACAAGAACAGATTACAAAATTATAAGATAAAATCTTCACCATTCAAAACATCTACAGCTGAAGGTAACTTCATCAAAGTAATTTAAAGGGATTTTCAATGCATCCAATGATAGCAGGTCCTTAAGATTCTGGTGACTTTGCAGCTGGTTCCAAGCCGAGCGAGCCGCATACTTAAATGCCTTTTTTCCCAGTTCAGTGCGCACACACATTAGTTAGTGTATCTGTGTTTTCCTGTGTACACACACTCACACCCACACCATCAAGGCTTTCTGCAGAAGCAGCGTTGCCTTTGGTGTGCCAGCAAGCCGGGATAGAGCAGGCAGGCGCTTGGCCCCAGTGGGCTCTGCTATTGCCGTGGAAACAGTGTAGCCCTGATAAAAGACAGTTTTAACAAGGGAGGCGTCTGTGTGCTCAGCTACACTGTATGAGAGAGTCAAAGGGCTGCATAGATTGGGATTAGGGAGAGAATAAGAGAAGGTGGAGAACAGTTGAAAAGACAGTTGGAGCGTGTCTTTTTGTTTTTTTCTCTTCCAAGCTCATTTAAAGATTCAGCTTCCCTCGTCTACCACAGCTCACATCACCCTTCTTCCTCAGCATCGCTTATTTCCCATAACCAGATTTCCCATTCCTCAAATGAATTGGGTATCAAAGGAAGGCAGCTGGGGGGAGACATGGTAACATGGAACTTTTGAGTGAATCTTTCTAGCGTATATTTACTTATTTGTTTGTAATATATGTGCAAATTTCCTCTGCTTATGTTAGGCCACAGCAAAGCAGTGCGAGACATTTGCTTCAACAACAGTGGGACCCAGTTCCTCAGTGCTGCCTATGACCGCTACCTCAAACTCTGGGACTCTGAGACAGGTAGGCTCCACCAGTCTGATATCAACGAACTATTCTATTGTTGTGGTTTTTCACAATAACTGAATCAATAGTACTCCACATGAATATCTCACCTATTCAGTACCTAATTTAATGTCTCTCTGAGGGCATACTGAAGAAAAAATGAGGTATTCAGTATTTTAACCGCAGATATTTGGATATTCTGAGCATACTGTATGTGTAATCTGGTGTAGCCGAGATTTCGGACGTTGTGAGCTCAGCGTCCTTGTGTAATTGTTTGAATCAAACAATTCTCTACAGAACATAGAAGTATCTTTCTGGACAGTCAAAAAATATATATTTTTTAACTTTATGTAAACTGTTTATAAAATGTTGGCTGCCTGATCTCCCTGGTGTCCGCCACATGGTTGGCTGCTAACTTTCCGCCCTGCTCATCCATCTCAATTTCCACCCCTCTCAACACACAAGTGCCAGTCCAGCAGAGGGCAGAAAAGAGTTAAATCCCCCACTTGTTGCTAACATGATCCCCTTTTGAAATGCACATCAGCCAAATACTTCTGTTAGGGCTGATTTACTACACAGTTGAACTGAAATGAGTTAATTTCTTTAGTTCATTAGTTGTGGGTTTTGCTAGGTATTTTAACAGTTGTTTCTTCCCTGCAGCTGCACTAGCATTAATGTGTAGGGGGCCGTTTATTTAATTCCAGATTTGTCCTAGTTGCAGTTAAACACTGGACGTAATACAGAAATTATGTTCGTGAAATGCCTTCATTCTTTTGGTGTTGCAGTCAGTTTCATTTCCTGTCCTCAGCTCGAGTTGTAATGGTACATCTTTCCTGTGGTGATTCACAGCTGCTGAATGAATACAAAAATACACTGGTGTTTCAGTGTTACGGCTGAGCTGTTGCTGCCTGCAGGGAAAGCACATACAGCCTGGAAAGTTTTCTGTGTCCTTAAATTTTAAACAACTTGAGTGTACCTTTTCTGAAAAAGCCACCGTGGATTATTCTGGAGCTCTGACTTTCAATTTTAACGCCCCCAACCCCCTCCACAGGGCAATGTATCTCCCGCTTTACCAACAGGAAGGTACCGTACTGCGTCAAGTTCAACCCAGATGAGGACAAACAGAACCTCTTTGTGGCCGGCATGTCAGATAAAAAGATTGTTCAGGTAAGTAAGCATGCGCTGCACTGAGAGCAATTCAATTCAGCTCCCACCATCACTTCATGTGTATTCCCCAGTTGACCAAGCAGATGCACGCGCAGATTTCTGTGTACACCCCCCTGTGCTCACAGGAGCATGAAATACACTGCGTCTCATCTTCCAGCGTTAGGGCATGCATTTGTGTGTGCCTGGAAAGAAGCTCAGTGGCTGACAGGACTAGAACAAGTCATTAATCATGGGCCGCATTAGGGTGGAGGAGAGGCAAAGGGAGGAGAACAATCTGTGATGAAAGTCGGAAATCCATAACTATGATATCATGCAGTCAGGTAAACACCTAACCCTGAACGTCTACAGATGGAAGTTGGGATTTCTGTGGCAGCAACATGCTGAGGTAACAAATAGCTTGTTATCGGATTTGGAGATATTATTTTCTTTTCTACAATTCTTAATCATGGAGTTTAGGACTAACTAATAGGGAACTGTTCTTTTCATTTTATTCTCAGTGGCATCTTTAATTGAACATATATCAAGATGTTGATGTAGAGTTTGTCCCCCTAATTGCCCAGATGAACAGGAGTCATTATCAAAATAACTGGCACAGTAATCATGGTTACTATTAAATCATGCAGCTCTCCTCTGGGTTTTGAGAACAGATGGCTGCCGAAGGCTAAGAGTTAAAACAACGAAAAGGAGCACAAATAGAATTGGATGTAAAATCTGTGTGGACAGAAGTGCGTCCTGTTCGTTTTGTTGCCCGGGGGGCGGTTCTATGTGGTTGTCTTTCCTTTACATTTTAATGTGTGGTTAATGTTTTTCAAGAAAAATAATGTTCAAGACTGAGGCCTGTTGGGTAGCTAATGGCTGTCATCACACCACTGCAGTGAACTCATGTAACGGCATTAGCACAATAAAAACTTCCCTCAGTGAGTCTCCTTAAGCCTCGTTATGCGCTTCTCTTTTATTTCTTTTCTCTACAGTAAAAGCTGTTATTTTGTTAATCAAGGCTGCGCAAAAGTGCGTCGTGAAACCAGTTTGGTTGGGCTTTGTGAATCCATTTGAAATAATCCATCTTATTTAGTTTCGTCTTGTCACAGATAAATGTGCTGACCTCCTCTCCTTTGTCTGTTTCGCTCTCTGCGTCAGTGGGACATCAGGACAGGTGAGGTGGTTCAGGAGTACGACCGTCACCTGGGAGCCGTCAACACCATCACCTTTGTGGACGAGAATCGTCGGTTTGTCAGCACATCGGACGACAAGAGTCTTCGAGTTTGGGAGTGGTATGTAGAGAAGACAGCCTTAAATATTAATGCAGCATTTGCTTGTACAGGTTTTATTTTGTTTTGTTTAGTCTTGCACTTCTGAGCAATGCACATAATCCCCAATACTTAATTATGGAAGCCTGGTTGAATTTGGCTGCTTCTTGAAGAAATTCAGTATGAATGTAATGCATTGATTCATTATTCAGTTTTGGGCAGCCCATTTTTCATGAGTAAAGGTTGAAAACTGATGAGGAGCAGAATTTAAATAACAATTGAGTCATAGAGACGAGGTCACGATCTGACGTGCAGATGTAGGTAGCGCGATAGTTGGCAAGGGACATTTTACTGTGTTACAGCCCCTTTGAGGTGCATCACAGTGTCTTTTGTGTTTGGTCTAACCTCCTTTAAAAATCAAACAATATATCATCAGCGTATTGTGTGCTGCCCTCTGAGGACGTGCTCTTGCCACTGCCCACTGCTCCTTTCATTAGCCATTAATAAGGGTAGACATCAACAAACCTCTAGACGACCCTATCTTGGACAAAGCTCACCCAGCTGTGCTGCTAATCTGCTCTGAGTCATAGTTGCCTGCTTTACATGGATCTGTTACAGTGGGCGTTTCTTTCTTTCCCCCTGGAGCCAACGTTGTACATTGACAGTGCTCCAGCAATAACCCCCGTGGGCCTGGCCCCAGTTGCCAATTGTATATTTGAATAAATAATCATTTTGAAATGGTTCCACAAATTAAATTATCGGAAGGCAGATGCGCTGGGATGACTGGCAGGTCAGATGAGGTTTAAAAAACATTTTATTAACAAAATCATGTTCACTTGTGCTTTCCACAAGCATATTTATTTTTAGATATTGTCATCACATGTCGCACTGCAGTGTACGTCTGTGCTCAGCCGCCAATCAAGAGTGGCTTGCAGAGTGGCTGGGGGTCCCGTGGTGATAAATAAACTCTGGTATCGGTTGCTCAAAGATGATAAATATTTAAAAACCAGCTGATAAAGGACGTTTCCTGTGGATTCTTGGAAGGGGTCTCTTTATTCAAGGACAAACATTTGTTTTGTTTTTTTCCCCTTCCCCCTTGTCAGAACTTCTTTTTCCTTCAGAGTTTGAAAAAAGGGGATTAACTAATGACAAAATGTTTTCTTTTTCACGCACTCTTAAAAGTCAGAGTTGAACGACGGAATAAAACGTTGACATGAAGCACAAGAACCATATCCCAAGAGTCTACTTTGTGCGCTTGTTTGGGATGGGGTGTCTGAGCTTTACTAGTGCAGCGTGGGAGCAAACGGGCAATTGGTATGTTGGGCCAAAGACTGGCTTTAGTGTCCCTCTTTCTCCCACGGACACCACCTGGCTCTCAGCTCTAGCTAACCCCCCTCGTGAGAGCAGCAGCATTAAGCTGAATTTGCCAGAGCCGTCTCGTATCTCTAGAATAGAAGCAGCAGCTCGCAGAGAGAGAGGGGCAGGGTGAGGGAACGCCGGATGGTTTGGAAAGATTGTGAGCCAGCGAATCTGCAATTAATTCACATCACGATGCAAACACCTACTCATAATTCATATTCTACCCTCGTTTTCACAAGTTTTCTGGGGAGACCACTTTATCTGTGGCAGAGGTTTATCATCGGGGAGCGGAGAGGTGAAGTATGCGTTGGAGGAGGATTACAATCAATATAAAATGTGCTGCACTGTGCCAGCAAGGGGAATTAGCTCTTGGTCATAAAGACATCATTCAGAGAGCGATGAAACAGCGGGCGTGGAGGGACATTTAAGTTGATGATGATGGTGGACTGCGAAAAAAGGATAAAAAAAGGTGAAAAAATGGCGAACAAGACAGAACGTAGAACATTGTTGGAATCGCACCCAATGGAAAGTGAACCGCGAGGTCACCCAAGTACTACGTCGTTTTTTTCCAACGCGGTTTTTACTTCTACTCTAACAAGGAGGCACATTTGTTTTTCATCATATCCTGACCTCTTAAAAAAGCCTTTTTCCAGCACAAATTTAACATTATGTAAATATCTTTTATCAAAGCAGACTTGTGGCAATCATTTGGTTCTATCAATAGTAATTATGTTTTGTGAAATCCTCTTTTCACATTAGTTCCAAATAAACAAAGACAGTTTGTTTCAATCCCAGTCATTTTCTTGTTTCCGTCTTAACATTTTTCCTTCAGGCTGATTACAAAACTTAACCTCAACCTCGCTGCAGATATTGCGTCTCAGAAACTTAAGTTCATATATAAAATACACAGAAATGCAGTTTTTGCCCTTGTCCCTTATCATGATTGACGTGAAACACTGAACAACCATCAGTCATCTATTATTCATGAACCTCCCTAGTGTATAGAATGTTTGTCATATGTTTTCCTTTCTTCCTCTCCCATTGCTCTCCAGGCAACACAATATCCACACTGGTTATTTCTGGAGCTCAGAAGGAGAGATCTGATGGCTTTGTTATCTTTTCAGAGTTTAGCTTGGCGCGTCTGCAGACATCGGCTCTAACAAACACGCAGCTCCTTTTTTATGTCTGATTGTGTACACAGGCATGAATTCAAGAGTGTTTTATGTGTACGAGGGCTTGCGTTTCTCGTTTAACTCTTGTCTTTAGTTCTTCAAAGCCCATTTTTGGTCTTGTGCGTGTGTGGGAACACAGTGCAATCACTTTACTCCAGCTGTTAGTCCTCACAGGAAGAGACATGGCTTTAGTTTAGGCAGGTAGCAGGATGAGAACACTTAGCACCTAGTTGATGCAAACACAGAATAAAGCAGAAAAACAGTGGTAGCACATTACGCATTCCCTTAGTTTGCAGCAAGTCCAACAGGTCAGTCACACATGCGGGGATAAAGGTCATCCTCGCGCGCAAGCACGCACGCACGCACACACACACACACACACACACACGGTACTGTAGATGACCCTAGAATGACCTTCTGCAGACCACTTAAGATCAAATAGCCGTTTTCAATCTCCTCGCAAAGCAGAGAGATAAAGCATATCATAAAAGAACAGGGAGGCAGGATGAAAGAGCAAAGAAGGGATTAATAAATAATTGGATGCCGGTACAGTCGGCAATGCAGCATCAAAAGCTCCTTTCAGATTTCACGGAATTATTTACATACTGTAGCCGTAATGGTGATCCTGCTTGTTTTTTTCACCATAGCTGTTTTCTCTTCAGTAACAAGCAGTTTTTAGACGGCATGAGCAGCTGCGATAGTAAACAAATTCCAGCTTTTTGAATGTTTTTTTTTCGTTCGTCTTGCTCCGGGGGCTGTTCAGGTTGTCCTCAACCAGTGTTTAACTCATCTTCACCGCGCTTTGTGCCTTTTTTAGGGACATCCCTGTGGATTTCAAGTACATCGCTGAGCCCAGTATGCACTCTATGCCAGCTGTGACACTCTCTCCCAATGGTGAGTAGTCAAATCAAGGGAACACTCTCTTACTCTCTCTCTCACTCACTCACACTCACACACACACAATGCAGAGGAATCTGGGCAGCTTAAACCCATGTTGCCAGATTAGCGTTGATTCACACATTCCAGGGTTTGTCACTGCTCAGAAGAATAAAAACAAAAAAGGCTCTGTCCATCTAAATAAATGATGTGTGTAGATGTCCAGAGCCAGTCTGATAGATATCAGCTGTAAATAGGCTGGTCCCTTTCCAATCCTTTTAGTTTGCCCTGGGTGCGCCAGCTGTCACAAGCGGCCCATTGAGCTTCGTTAAAACACTTTAATGTCTCCTTAATGCACAATGTGTTGTGAGGGAGTGAACTGTAGAGCGCACAGCAGCTTACAGTTTCAATTAATGACATGCCAGCGTGCATCAGCGAGGGACGAGAGAGAAGCTGCATTGGGTTTAAAAAGAAAAGTTGGTTTTCCTCTATTTTAGTGATATTTTTCTGTTGACATTAATGTTCGAGCTTGAGATGAGATGCACTCCTCCCTCCACAGATAATATACAAAACCTGTAGGACATTGGATAAATGATTATAGAAAAATGCAGAAGGAAAGCTGTGATGCAGACTATATTTTCTTGGAGGGATAGCTCATCATTTTGGATAATGTGCTTATTCACTTTCTCACTGAGTTACGTGCTGGAATTTTTTTTTTAAATCTTTGGACAGAGCCTGGTTAGCTACTTCCACTGTTTCCAGACGTTGTCTAAGCTAACAGACAGACGTATGGGTGGTATTGATCCTCTCTAACTTGAGAAGGCAAATTAGCATTCTTTCAAAATGTTGAACTATTCCTTTAAAGTGCCCTGCTAATTTATGCAATTTAGGCTTGCTGTAGGCACCATGTCGCTTTACATGTTTTATAAAATCGATATTAGCTGATGCTAAATATGAAAGCGCTCAGATCAAGGGCAAATGAGTATTGTGACACGTGACACAATGGGAGACGGCAGCAGTTGAGTGGAGGATGTAAAGAAGCCATTTACTGAGCCAAGTTCTTTTGAGCAGCACAAACCTAATATGACACCAGAATAAACAGGTGGTCTTCAAATGTAACGCTTCCGCTGGAATCAGGAAGTCTCTGCTGCACTCCATCAGCTTCAACTACCATCAATCTCAGTTCTTCTGTCCTTACCCGTTGCTTCCCTTTCTGCCTACTTTGATTTTTTTCCCCCTTTCATGAACTCTCCCATGTCTCTTTCTTCCTTTGGGCAGTGTTTTTATTTTTCCCAACATGGTTTGTTTCTCTTCAGCGTGTGAATAATGAATAATAGTGTTCTCAGTGGGAGCCCATTCAGTTTTCTCTCACGCCTTAATGGCACCCAGCCCCCCTTAGCAACGCATCCACAGCCTCTCTTATTTTCTCTTCTCCTGTCTCTTGCCGTCTTAATGAAAGCGACAGAGTCTGAGTGCGCTGGTGAAATTGGCCAAGTTGTTTTCATTCTCCTGCACCTATTGCCTCTGACATTTGTGGACAATAGTGTCTTTTTCATTTATGTTTTGTGATGAGAGGATGTAAGAAGAGGACACACACAAACACACCGACACTAGATCGCTTTCTCGTACCGCATTAATAATTTCCATCATGTTTCCTTTCAAGGAGTGCAGTGAGTCGTGTAATGCTTTGACACTGAAGCGCGGCCTCTTATCAGTGTGTAGTGACTTTGAGGTTGTGTCAGGGGCTGAAACACTCTGTAAAGTGGATCTCAACTGAGCAGCCACTGATGAAAAACCCCTTTTAATTTTCCTCTAAATTGCCTCGATCTTTCCATTTTAATGATGGCAGAATGATAAGTTCATGCCGTGTCATCCACTCAGACTCAATTTCCACATTTTTAGTTTGATTCCTGTCCTTGAGGCATTTTTTCACCAATTACTATGTACCTGTTAAAGATATTTGACTCTAGCTGGCATCCCACTAGATCAGAGTTGCTGCCAGGTTAAGCGCACACTAACAGCAGTGGCAGGCAGCATCATGATGTCACATTAAAGATACTAGTTGCTGCTTGTTAAACATTTGTCTGTACAGACTCTTGCTAATGAGACAACTAGCAAGCCAACAGGCACGTTTAAACCTGTTGTGACAACCTTTAAAGCTTAAATATGTTTGCATGTTGAAATTATTACTGCTGTCCTACTTTATATGTTTTATACTGAACCTCCAAGACTTTCAAAACCACAGTACTTGAATATAATCCTTTTTTTATTTTATTTTTTTATGAGTGGGAATATTTTGATTTAGTAAGCATGTTGGATTGTGTTAGTACATACTACGGTAATGAACTTGCAGCACCACTTGAGATTGGCTGTCAGCTTCATGCCGCTTGCTTGTTTCTAACCTCAGGTAAATGGCTGGCATGCCAGTCTATGGACAACCAGATTCTGATCTTTGGAGCCCAAAACCGCTTCAGACTGAACAAGAAGAAAGTCTTCAAAGGCCACATGGTGGCTGGTTATGCCTGCCAAGTGGACTTCTCCCCAGACATGAGGTACGCCTTTGTTTTGACCTGATTAAGGAAAACGTGCCAGAGAAATTAAAACTCGTTAAATTATTCCGTTTCTTTGATAAGAGGGTTGGAACTGTGTTAATGACTAGTTAGTTAAAGTGTCGAAAGAAAACAAAATTCATTTTATTTCATTAAATGAAAAAGAAAAGTAAAAGAGCAGCAGGTTTAAGGCCGAGAGCAACACACGTGCTCAGCACATTAAGACAGAGATACCTCTGCTCGCCTCTTGTTCTTATAAAATGCCTCCAGTTGATGAAGATCTGTGGAAATAATTCACATATTATCTAATGTATAAGCTCCACAAGGAGAGCTAACTATGACAGTACAGCACCCTAATTTTAGCCAAAACACCCATTAAGACTCGTTTTCTCACCCACCACCACCTACGTCTGCGAGCAGGTGCCCTAACTTCTTTTCAGTATCCATGGAAACACTAACTCCTGCCTGGACTAAAATAAAAAAGAAAAAAAAAGAAAATCTGACTCCCACCTTTTGGCAGGTGAAGTGGAAACAGAAGTCATGTTTATCAAAGCTAATCTTTCCATCCTCTCCCTCTGGTTTTTTTCTTCTTCCTTTCTACCAGCTATGTGGTGTCAGGAGATGCGGATGGAAAGCTGAATATTTGGGATTGGAAGACCACCAAGCTTTACCACAGGATCAAGGCCCATGACAAGGTGTGCATAAGCGCCCTGTGGCATCCGCACGAAACCTCCAAGGTCATCACCTGCGGCTGGGATGGACAAATCAAACTCTGGGACTAGACCTGCCTTGGTGTGTGTATGTTTGTGTCTGTTTGGGGAAGGGGTTCTGGGAAGTGATGGACAGGACTGAACTGGTTCACTAAAGAGAGACGGAAAGGGGCTGGTTGTCCCATGGATTTTGTGATAAACCTTGAGTGAAAGCCACAGGGCTGGTATCCAGTCTTATTGTAGCAGTGTATTTTTGTATCCCATCGGGAGAGAGCTCTAAATATGTACTCGTGTTATCTGTACACAGATAAATACAAGCATACTTTTAAAAATTGTTTCTACTGCAAAAGGTATATTAGAGTGTTGCCTTGGCTTTTTTTTTTATATATATAAATGTTTTGTTCTTTTAGTTAGCAATGTCCTGTGTGGTACAGCTCTGTAATCCTTGGTAAAAATTCTTAATTTTCAATTGTATGACCATCCCTTCGTGGAAATAAACTTTCTGTAAATTTTACCTTTTTAAGAAAACTGAGTTTCTATTCAATACAAAAATCATGATGATAAATCCCAGACAATTATTTGTCTCCTTTCTTTATTACATAAATTGGATGATATCTGAATGAATGAATTTTTTGTTATGTTTTTAGATTAAGTTTGTTAATGAGGCTCTGGCGCAGCAGAGATAAAGGAGTAAGGCCAATTGAACACCAAAAGAAAACTGAAGGAGAAAAAGAAAAAAAACAGTTCTACAAAATGCTTCTTTGTGTGGATCTCAATTATTTTCTATTGTATCCCAAGAAACTGCAATGTGCAGAAGAAACATGCACTCGCCCACACATCCTCATTCAAATATCCAACAAACACACAGAACAAATCTAGAAACTTCAGTGTCGACCCTCTTCATGTAATTATAGCGTTTTGTGGTATAGATAGTCATGTTGGCGTTCAACTGCAGGGAAGCGTCTTTTCATCCAGAGAGTCATCTTTCCCCTCCTGAGCTGATCCAGTCTCTTTACCTTTATTATCTACATTTGTCTGCTCGTTCTTTGGCGGTCTTAGTAAGCAGCTCTGATGGCCTCCCACAAATATTCACTTCAAGTCAATGAGGCAGGATCTTTCATCTACCTTACCCCGTTTAACGTCATGTATCCATTTCCTTTATTTCATGTTCTACTGAGCAGGCTGTGGTCTCTGGGTCTGTGCAGCCTATTGTAATCTGGAAAGCTTGTCCAATATCTGGCTGTGGGCCAAGCTCAGATAGGACCACGATGACAGGGGTGACTGCGACTCAGGCTGACCCGCAGCCAACAACACAGCCACTATGAGGTAGAACACAGAGAGCCTCTGGAGGCAATTACTCAGCTCCTCTACACGGCTGAGGTCATTACAGGCCAGGAGAGGAAGAACAGGAGGATAAGTAGGAGCAGGGATTTTAGCTTTGCAAAAAAAGGTCAGGCCAGATAAGAGCAGGCTGTTGGGGAACAGCAAGAATTCGTGCCCGAACCTAAAACTCCATGTTACACAAACGTACATTTCCCTACAGAGGCCGTTCCAGCCAAGATAGCAGTTCTTTTTTTGGTTAAATGTATTTGATATCTATCAGCCTGGCATCCCTCATGACTGCCACTCAGTGTTCACCCAACTCAAGGTGTAAGCACTGCTGGCGTTGAGGACATTCTTATGCAGAAAGAGGTGAGGTTTGACAGGGTCGCTGTGGACGTGGAAGAGGCGGAAGTTGGCGTGTTCAAGCTCCTTGAGCAGGCTGAACCAGTACCGCACCACAGATGGGTCATCGCCGCCCACCTCAAAGCCCGCCCAGTGCAGATGAAGCTCCAACAACAGCTGACCCACTGAGTCCAGAACTCCTTCCAGGACCAAATTCTCCAAAATCTTCCACTCTGCACTCTCCATATCCGCCTTCAGCACATCCACCTGGAACGGGGGAAGAAAATCACTTTAGATGTTTTTTTTCTCCTTCAGGTAATAAATTAGTTCTATTACAACACTGCAATGACACTAAACTGTGTGGATTTGTTGAACACAAAAGCTATTAAAAGATGAAAAGGAGTAAGTGAAGCTTGGCCTTTGTTCTTGCTTTAGCGATGTTGGTGATGGATTGAGCGAGAGAGCAGCCTGACAAGGATTGCTGAGTTAGAGCAGAGAGGAAATGATGACTGTTAATAGCACCCTCAGGTCATATTCATGTAAGAAGACTCATGCATACCCAAAGTTTAATGCACATCCTCAGGAACTTGGGATTCTTCTTAAGTCTACTGAATTCCTAAAAATGTCTGTTATCTGACCTCTACATTTTTAAAAGTCTCTGGCGACGGTGCTTTTATTTCTTCTAGGTTCACCAAAGACCCAGGTAGCATTTTCTCAGCTAGTACAACATGGAACCACTAAATTAGTAGCGATAACACCTGAAGAGAGATTTAGTTTACATGATTTATCAGCAAGAGGCTTGGGGTATTGTAGTGTAAAGGATTATTACATTAAAGATAACATGAGATACTAGCTACACGGAATTCCTAGTTATGTGTTTTTTAATTGTGGGAAACATTAATATTTCTAAAACTAAATAGAGAACATCATCTGGTGCTGTGACATTAAACAGACATTAAAGTAGCCAGGAAATTCCTCTCCAATTGATGCCTTTGGTGACGCTGCAGAATTCCCAGCCCTCATTAGCGGAACTGAACAAGTCTCAAACTCAAAAAATGTCTATCTGTGGAGAACAAGTCCAAATGTTGTCCTCTACTCTCCCCATGGTTGCCAACACTCACAAGCAGAGATATGTTCCTTAATTGGACAGAAACCTTGTAATGGAAAATTATGTGGCATCATCAAGAGGTGATATATTTACATGGTCTCTAAGGAGAGTGTGTCTCTGTACTGTTTGTGTGCATGTGTCAGGATTGGATGTTATTTAGAGCAGCTCAAACAGCTTCATTCTGCCTGAAAGATATACCAAAGTATTTTTTTTTTATTCAGGGAACTTTCTGCCTCAATGGTCCCTGATCCATTGCTGCCAATATCAACTCTCTCTGCAGGAGAAGGTGCAATCCCTGGCAAGACTCCTGTCTGGTGTGAGCAAAGTCCATATGGTGCTGGAGATTTGCAAGGATGACTTTTGCTACAGTGCTGTGCAGAATTAGCCACGCTAAATGCTCCTAGGTAAGAACTCCTGATACATTCAAAACATGCACAAACCAAATTGCACTCTTTATAATAATAGAGCTGAACAGCCACCTCTGTAGAATATTTAAATAGCTTTGCCCTCCAATGCTGAGAAATTAATGTCCGATTGCTACAAACAGTCTTTATACCCAAATGGCAAATATTTCCTCTCCTCCAAGTGACTCATACAGTATGTGATCAAAATACACATGGTAATTATTTCTGTAACGCATCCTCAGGATTAGGCAGCACATTGGGAAAAATATTAATTTAGAGACGCTTTTGATGAAAAGTTGTAAACAAACAAGTTTGCTGATTTGAGAAAATAACTTTAAATGAAACTTTACACTTTGGCTTGGTAATTGGCCTTAAATGTATTTATTTCATGGTTGGCAAATCCTAGTTATTAACAAGACTTTTATTTACTGTCTCCTTTTGTTCCAAATGTTTGGTCTTGTCAGAATAATTCAACTTCCTCAATTCAAACATCACAGCTTATGTGACCTTTATTATTATATGTTTTATTTGCTTTAATTACAGAGTCTGGCACTAGGGAGCAGCTCACAATTAAAGATATTTAATTGCACATCTGAGAGGTTTGCTGATTCTATGCTTGTACTTCAACATCTGCTTTGTCATCAGGGCAGAGTCTCCCAAAGGCCTCTTGACAGAGACATGCGATCGGAGCCATGTTGATATTCACCTGTTTTATTTTTCCTGACAGTTTGTGCTCACCCTAGAACCTCACAAAGATATTGTCAGTACCTTTACAGTTGTAAACCAGTGTGTCACACAGTTCTTTAGCCAGGCTAGCGATGTGGTTCTAGGGATGGCAATGATCTGTAGTTTGGTCAGTTCACCACTTTGGTATAGACTGAAATATCTTTATAACTTTTGGAAGGATTGCCATGACGGTTTGTACATATATTCATGGTCCCCAGAGGATGAAGCCTAATGACTTTGATTATTCCCTGATCTAGTGGCATCAACATGTCTACATCCAAAAGATGGATTGACAAAAAATTTGGTACATTCATGGTTTTTAGAGTATGTATCCTACTGACCAGCAGTTTGACATTTTTTCATGAAATCTGGTACAGACATTCATGTTTCCCTGAGGATAAATTGTTATGATCCCATAAACTTTAATTTAGTGCCATCATCAGGTCAAAATGTATTATTTCTCCATTACTGACTGCAAAACTGACATTCCTATCAGCCTTAGCTGTACTTTGTGTTTAGCACTAATTAGCAAATATTAGCATACTAAAATGTTAAACTAAGATGGAGAACATGGTAAACATTATACCTGCTAAACATTAGCGTACATGCTAATGTTAGCATTAGGCACAAAACACTGCTGTGGCTAAGTACAGCCGCACAAAGGTGCTGTAGACTCTTGTTAGTGAGATTCCAATAAAACACCCTCATCCATTAGTGTCAAATGAGTTCCTACATCAAGGAAGCAGGCAAAGGGGTCTCCTATGTACAAATCCAAAGATGTATGTTAGCCACAGCAACATGTATGCAGATCAGCCCTTCAATCAGGACATGAAATGGTTATTAGATTGAAGCACAGTATGTTATGCCTCTTTCAAACACTTTGGCAGTGCCTAAGTATGGTAGTAGCCTAGTGCTCGGCAATGCTGATATTGTTGTATTGTCAATTACTGATATGATCAATGGTCCAATATGCAGTTTCTTTTAATAAATCATATGTGACTTCTCGCTACTGACATTTGTCCCTGTGGTGACAGTGTCTGCTGTCTCAGCTGGTCACCCGAGCTCAGTGAATGAGTCATCTGTAAAGCCAACAGAGATAAGAAAAACATATCAAAATGCATATTTCGACCTTTCCAAGTAACTCTGTTTCTTCACTGCTGCTTTTTCTGTTACAGAGACTGGGCGAGAGCGTTTCAGAAGAAACAGTGGTGCTGCTGCTGCTGCTAACTCGCTCCTCCAGCACACTATGTACTCACATTAAAACCTCATTACAAGGATGCATGCGTGGGTCTTCATTTAAAACAGCTGAATACTGTCATCTATGAAACAGTATGGTATACAAACCCACCCACATGAACACATACACACGCCAACGTTTCTTTGTCCACGCCCTGTCACACACTAAAAACATCTTCACATCTTTCCCTTGTATGAGCCAATCTTCTGTCCTCCAGAATAGGAATATTCAACTCAACTTAACTTTAGCTGAGGTATGACAACTTTTTTATTCCTAGAGACTTAACAGTAGTGGGGCTAAAATATAGTATAGTATATATATAGTATAGTAGTAGTCATGGCACACTGTCTCTCAGATAGGGAGAAATCTTGTGTGTGAAGCAGACACTTTGGCCTGAGGTTGGTGTCAATGGAAACTCATGGAGCTCCACTATGGAAAGAGTTTACCATCTGGGGAACATGCATGTTTTCAATTCCATGACAGTCTGCCCATCAGATTGGGATACTTTTGTATACACTTAGAGTAAAACTCTTAACCTAGTGGTGGAGCTAGATGAAAGTTCACAGTTGTGAGCTGAGAATTTCTATGTATGAACAGAAGAAGACAGCAGGGTACACTGCTATCCCAAACAACAGCACATAAACTGAACCAATTTTCACCAGAATTGACTCCTCTTTCTACACTCCATTTTTATTCCATCAGAATATTCTGTAAGATACTATAATCACATAAAGAGGGGTTTTAATGGAATCCATCAATTACCTTAGCAGACTATCGATGTGCATCTGTAATCTGTATGTATCTGTAACTACTAAAGCTAAGTTTCCCTCTCATTGGCATGGGAAGAGTGACTGTTATTCAGCTGCAATTTGATTACCTATGTAAGAGAAGCTTGGCTTCTTTGACCTTGAATCATCATTCAGCTTTTTCCTAAACAGGCGTGTTCACTGAATCTATAACTGTTTATTAGTATGCATGCGATCATTGGGCTTGGTATGTGCGTATATGATTGATCTTGTATGCAGATCCTTATCTGATGAGGTGAAATACAATCTCAGGGAGGGCTTTGCAGAGGTAAAATTCAGCATCATAATATTTAAAGGAGGAAAACAAAATTGTATATGGGAGTTGATCCTCCTGGAGATTGAGACAGACAACAGATGAATGAATCATGATGAGCTGTATTATGTTGGGGTGCACAGGAAGGGCCATGTGTTTGCATGCATGTAGCATTTTGCATATCATTTAGATTATAGCCTGAGACCGTATCGTATACAATCCCCTCTTACCTGTCTGTGTCCAAAGTCATTAAGGATGGTGGCCAATTTCTTGGTGTTGGCGTACTGACGCTGGGCAATAAAGGCCGGGTTGGGATCCCTCCAGTCTACAGAGAGCCGATGAAACCACATTTCAGCCTGCTGCAGGTGAGGCTGCTTCAGACTGGGATCGAAGCAGTGGACCTCACATCCTGCCCTTGTGAGAGAACGCTCTAGGGACCGATCATCCACCCCCAACCTGCAGCCCACACAACACAAGACAATCAGATTGAGTATGTCAGAGGTATGGGTATTGAACCTCAATACTTTCTTGCCAAAATATGTACATAGTGTCTAGTGTTGAATGACAACTGTACCGATGCTGTCATAGAATGTCTGTCCAGATAAGAAAGCTTGTTAACTTACTTATTTTTGGGGGGAATTTTGCTTTATTTGCCACAACAGTACCGAGAGACAGGGAAGGAAGGGGAGAGAGAGACAGAATCACATACAGCAAAGGGCCCCGGCCAGACTCAAAGCCAGGCCACTGCGGTTACTACAGCTACAAATGAGATCTGCTGCATTTTACTGTATTGGGAGTGTGTCAGATTGCACAGGAAATCCAACGAATGGCTTGTCATCTCAAAATATAGCCACCCACTTTCCCGTCAGCCAATAACTTGATAGCACCATGGGCAACCGCTTACAAGCACACAAAAGGATGAGGGCCTCCTGCTTTATTCCAATGCAAACTGAGCTAAAACTTTAAAACCAACATGCTTTGTTAGACTGTTTGTTAGAGAGAAATCATGATCTGATCTGATCAAATACTCATAGATCTTCTTTGTGACATGAAGGAACAGGGGACACAAGTGGGCAAATATCTCATAATATTCTTATAAAATGATGTCAGAGATCCTGACTTGATTTGCCCACTTAAAGGCCAAGAAATCAATAATAAAACAATCAAGAGGAAAATAGAAGGTTTTTGCCTGGAGGTACTTGTTGTCTCTTTTGTTTCATCTTAATCTTTTTCTCTCCTCTTCTACCTTTCCTTCTCCTTCCTTCTCCAGTGCTTTTTTATTATGAAATATGTGTAAATCTAAGTAGACAGACACATTTGCCTGTATTGCTCTCTTTCATGCCTCCACGCCTTCCCCCACTGCTATTCTCTTTTTATTCTACCCCTCGCTTCTCTAATTCTGCAATTTTCTCCTTTTCTTCCTTTCTCAGTCGCTGTCTGCGCGTTCCCTCATGTCTAGTTTGTGCCGAGGCTGTATTCTGTAATTGCGGCAAGGGGAGTACATTTCACTGTACACGTCTTTTGCAGATGAGGCACAGGGTCCCCAAACGCATTCCCACTCTCAGGGAGATGAGAGATGCGTATATGGGAGAGATTGAGATGCAACTAGATGTCTCTTTTTACCGCACTAAATATTTGAAATATTTCATTGAGAGTTTCCCATTCTCGTGAGGGGGACTCACAGTGCATCAGAAGCTCTTCTGGAGGACCACGTTAATAATACTAGTTGTAATATCCCCTCTCATGAGACTTCAGAGTGCAGGAGCGGTAACAGCCTGTTGACTATAATGTCATGGCAACCAGATGAAGACATGATGGTGTGCGATGGATCACAAAAACCTAGTGGATTGTAAATCTGATAAACAGAGCATTTTAGTCCGCCTGTCCTGGCACTATTATGTCAACAGCCTGTCTGAATGTTGTGAACCGCAGAGGCAAGCCTGGCTCCCAAACGCTGGGTGGGTTGGGTCACTATCTGCTGTATTTCCCTTTTAAATTCTCCTTTAAACCTTCACATCTTCTCTCATTTTGATTTCCTTTGTTTAAAATACCATGGTGTTCTCAAAATGTTTCTGTTTGTCTCTACACCGCCATCCTCGCTCACTCTTTCTCCTCCTCTCGTCCTCCATCACACATTGCAGCACATTAACATATCCATGATCAGTGAGTGATGAAGTGCAGATATTTTGAATTCCCTAGTTCCCTGTATAACTGCTCTAAATTTGATCCACTCATCCATCCTGACCTCCTCACTATATGAACTTTGTTGCCAGATAGCTTCGAGGCAAACTTCTCCAATGTGCTACAAGCGCACGCCTACACCTGCATTTGCTGAAAGAAATTGATTTAAACAATCAATTATATTGGGTGAGTGAGATAACATCTTCCCACACCAAATAGAAGATTGGAACTCTTTCTTACAAAATTATTATTTCTAACAGCAGCCACAATTGCAACAAATTATTAATTATCCTAATTATTCATATTTTTTTCCTAATTTTGCTTAGCCAAAGAAAACAAAACAATGACTGGAGCCACTATTGCTTTTTTGTGAATATTCCTGTTGTTGTTGTTGCTGCAGCATCACACATGCCCAAGCCAGTGGTTAAAGTGCAGCAGCAGAGAGTGATGCAAGTGTCTACACCTGTTTTGATATTGTTATAATATTCATATTTTCAGACAATCTTTGATTACAGTAAGCATCTGCACTGTTACAGCATCACGAGAAAAAATTATATATTATATATATATATATATATATATATATATATATATATATATATATATAGAGTATCTCTCGGTTTGATGTAGTTAAAATCGCAT
>JAVQJL010031532.1:0-44451 GCA_036024295.1 Nannoperca obscura | reverse complement strand
CCCCCCCCCCCCCCCCCCCCCCCCCCCCCCCCCCCCCCCCCCCCCCCCCCCCCCCCCCCCCCCCCCCCCCCCCCCCCCCCCCCCCCCCCCCCCCCCCCCCCCCCCCCCCCGCGGGTCGTCTCTCAGTGTCCTGTAACTGATGTGTCGTGCACTGAAACATCTCCCCCGGGTCATGCGCGGATGTATCCACTCTGACAAGCGTCTCGCTCCTTTCTCTGTGTCCCGACGAGCCTATTATCATGAGGTCCTGTGAATGTTGTGCATTCTGGGAAGTGGCACATAAAAGAATGATCAGGCAAAGCTTTCAGACAGAAGTCATTCGCACAGGCAGGCTCTTTGTTGAACAAAATGGAAATGCAGCAACGAGAGGTGCACCTGTTGAGCGTCCTTGTGGAGACACAAGCACTCACACTTGGCATTATGTGCCTTATTATTTATATGGGGTTGTCAGCTAATAATGCATGGGTCTCTCACTGAAGCACTTTCTGCCATCTTTGAAAGTTATGGCAGGAGGCACCCATGGTTTCTGAGACATCAGGGGTCTCACCAGGGTGTTGTCTGAAGAAGTCATTCCCACTTATACTGATATAATGCATCTGTGCTGCCATGAGCAAAGAGCAGTCTTCTTTATTTACATTCACTGATTTACTTCTTCTCCTCTGTTCTGCTTAGTGCATCAGGCTGCACGTTATTGTTGAGCTGATGATTTTAGGATCTGGGGAATGATATAAGTACTGTATGAGTAAAACCATTCACCCACAGCTCACTTAGCTCAAAAGAAATCAGAAAATAAGCTTCATGATTTTAGATCAGGCATTCTCCTTATAAGTGCTGGCAAGCAACCTCATCACGTATGCCAACTACACTAGCATGTCTTACCCTAACTTTGCAAAAATACAGATGGACAAAGTCGTATCTATGTCCCAGTGTTTCAGTTTATCCATTGCTAATAGCTGTAAGCACTGAGATTGGCCTGAAAGGTTTAAGGGCATTGCTCGCTTATCATGTCATAGAGACATTTTTTTTCATGCTAGAGCGAGCCCTGATTAGAGGGTGAGTTTTAATGACAACTAATTAGCCAACCTCTTTAGCCTTGGCGTAATGATCAAACGAGCTGTCATCGGGTACCTGATACAATGATCCTCTCACTCTTGATATGATATTTTATTCCTCTGCAATTATGCAGCCCCCACTGCATCACATGTGTTTATTGCCTCAAGCACACATGTCAAATTAAAGAGCAGCTTATGCACCTGATATTCAATTATTGCCTGCTGCACCACCATGCACAATAGGAAAATGTCAAAGCCAGCAATCTACAGTACTTCAAGCAGCAATTGGTACACTGCGATCACCGAGCACTCATGCGTATACACAGACACACAGATAGGAATTTGAATATTGAATGGGAACATTTTCCAGCTTGTCTATGCTCAGTTGGCTTTTTTATACTCCCCTTTGTCACTGTAAAGGGAATTTGGCATATGTCAGTATCGCTTGCTAGGAGTAAGAGCTCAAAGCTGTTTACTTACAATATACAACATTTTGTATATTACAAAATTACAAAGTAAATGGATTTATTTTACACAGCTGCTACATTTTTCACTGACTTTTAGCCCACTTTCAGAATATTCAGCATTAGTGGCAGGTTCATAAAGCAACAAGAAAATAATTTTCCATGTGAGGGAAATTAGATGCTGTAGACATTCTTGAAGGACCATGCTTAAAATGATCCAACATCCACGGGTTCATGATATATTTGTGCTAAAGTAGTTGAAATTAAAAAAAGCACTCATTTATCTATACGAGTTGAATTGGGAAGAGAGACATGAACATATTTTGAAGAGAATGAGACTCCATGTGTTTATAATGAATGCTGTTGTGGTAAGAAAATAAAGACTGCATTTCTATGGATAATTCAATTATTTCACAAACCATGAAAGTTTAATTATTCTTGAACCGGTCTTTGAGATAATTTCTAGGTCTTTGTCTTCTCTGCAGTCCCCTGACAAATTTATAGCTGTACAAAATGTGATTCTGATTATTCTTCTGCAGCTAACCCAGCATTTACCCCATCTTTTATGAAATGAAATAGCTCCTTTTTAATTGACTTATTCTTCCCATTTATTCAAACACGATGCTGTGGTCATGCTCTAAGTGTTTAATTCTTTCCGTTTCCTTCCTCGAAAATGCCAAGTGCTGTCTTATTGATGTTAAAATGTGTTGGTCTCCTAATTATACACTTCTTGAAAACAGATTGTCATCTTGGCAGTGTTTCGATTCATACTTTCTGGCTTATTTCATTTTTTTGTCTCTGCTATGTGTGCATCCAGCATTATCTACAGTGAATGATCCAGTTGTTAGAAAACGAGGCAAATGGTAGCACTGTAATTTTATTTAGCTTTCCAATGACGTGTCCTTGACATATGTGGACGTCAAAGCAGAATTTGACTGTTTTATGAAGTCTGGTGTTAATGAATTCAGTTGATTAAAATATTAATTTCTCCAGCTCCGATCAATTAGTGAGGTGACATCGCTGGAATGATTGACTTAAACGCCACCTCATGTGTTCATGTCATGTGTAATAAATCAGAGACTAACACTGAAAAATGAAATAGGTTCCTGTTCAGGTCCTGCCTTGTGAAGTTTTTGATTTACTGTGTCTGCCACCGCAACTTCCTTTATATTCACTGTTGGCTACAGCTGAGGGAGGCTGTGCACAAGGAGAATAGCAGTAAGAAGCCTTTGATTTGGTGAGAAAAAAATCGAAGTGTCCATTTCTAAAACCATACAGCATTGAGACGGTCTGGAATAGGTTGTGTGACAGTCGCCATTCTGCTGCACTATAATGACATGTACATTGAGGGTCTGAGTGTTTGTATGACAGACCAGCACAGCCCTGCGGTGGGAGACATCACTTAACAGAGGAGCACACACACCACCCTGACTGGGAGCCTGCTGGCTGCTCTGCCTGGTCCCTGGGGGACGGCGAGTTAACTTACCACCTGCTCTGCTGTATGGTTTGTGACAAATGTTGATAGATGTTACAAGTTTAAAGAGATAATTGATTGTTAAGGCCAGGAAATATGTAGGCTTCATTTACCAACGGCCTGTTTTTCATATGCCAATTTTCCATCATTTATTGTGGCATTTACTAGTGTGTGTGTAGTGTATGTGTGTGTGTATTCTTGAAAGTGTGCATTTGCTTCACAAATCTGTGAAAGTAGTGTAAGAAAAGCCTGTATTTTCAACCTTAAGGCTGATATTAATTCTTTTCATATTCACCTGTCTCAACTAATCAAAATGTAAAATGTAAAAATAAAGTGTTATAAGTTGTACACATGCAGTATATTACATACAAACATACATACATAAACAGATACTCAAAGAAACAAACATTTGAAGAATTAACCTGAGTTTTTGTTTAGTCAAAAATGTGAACCATTTGAAACTTTAGACCACAAAGAGATGGCCGTGCTGTTTGTGGAATCCTCTTACACTCTGCAAGTCAGTAATTACTCTTTTACAAACACGTTGTGTGTATATAAAAGCTTTAACAGGGAGGAACCATGTGGTCGACCCAAAGCCCCTCTATAGGAGAGCAGTGTTGCAGTGAGCACCTGTTCGGTAGATGCAGGGAAGGAATGCAGACTGGGGGAGTTTCTTTCAGGGTGCCCCAGATGCCAGTATAACACAGATGTTGTAGTGTTGCTCCAAAACCACAATCACAACATATGGTAATTGCTGCAGAATTATTTTCTGGCCAGCTCTCTAACCAGGGGCTGATAAAATGGAGAAGTCAGCTACCGATGCTCTGCGGAATGAACACCTGCCAAATCTAACTACATGAGATGTCAGTCCGGTGAATGAAGGGCCACCAGGTAAAGCCATTAGGGCTCGTGATGGCCACGGCAGTCTGAGAGGCCATGGGTGAATGAATCCACAGATGTTTCTCTCAAAATTCTTCACAAAGTTGATTGTTTGTGATGCTTCGTGTGCTTGACCTGAATATCCCAAGCCTGTTGAATTGAATTTTTAATACAATGATATGCGAGATAGATTTACCTGTGAGAAACTTTATCAAAAAGAATTTAAGAGAATGCAGTAGTTGTTTTTATTTACACTGTGCTTCAAGGACGGGAGGGAAAGAGGTTATCAGTGATGGACTGCCAAATGTTACAGCCAATCATGTTCGACTTTGAAAATAATCTTCTTTCTTAATTCTTAATTATACAAAAGATTACTGTGGTATGAATTCCATTCAATCCCCACAAACATTTCACTTTGATTCACTATAAGATTATGGACCCTGGAGATATGATGCTTTTGGTCCAGCTTTTGCAACGCCAACAAGTGTTTATTAATTAGGTGTTCTAATTTGTAGTTTTGTCAACACAGCTGACTAATGATATGTTAACATAAAAATCCACATCTTTCCCCTCTTGACCTCTGACTGAAATTTTTAGGTGGTCTATTTTATGCCCAGTGGAAGCAGGGTGAGTTTATGAGCTTTTTCTCCCTCAGCACCTCGGTATCTTAAACATGTTTTGTGTCTGTCTCGCAGGCCAAACTTTTCCAGACTTAATATGAGCAGAATCTGGAAAATTGTGTAAAACCTCACTGAGGCCTACTGAAATCCAACAGAATGTATGAATGTAAAATGTATGCACTAACAAAAAGGCATGTACCATAACTGTTGACCAGATGCAGCCAAAAGCTGAAATACATAACTAAATATAATTATTTGTATCTATTCATTATATCTTATTTTATTACAATTATTATAGTTTATATATCAAAACAATAAAGGTAAAGAAGCATTTCTTCATATATTTCTAAATCTTTACAATGGTGCCAATAAATCTGAACAAGATTGCACACACCAACAGGTATTTAATTCTTACCTGCAATAAACTGATTGAATTTGAATTTTTAAACCAAGTGTTGCCATCATAGAAATTGTCTTTCTAGACATGCCAGTGCCTATATTCCCTATGCTCTCTCATCGCAAACAAAATGTTGCTTTCCTGTCAAATTGACTCATTTCCCAGTGTTGTTGAGGCACATCTAAAACATAGTTAGGGTTTTGTGAAGCATTCAGCAATATCCAGGAGCAGCATTTTATCTCACTCCAAGGCGCGACTCACCAGTCACCCGGATATTCAATCACTGAGCTTTCTTAATTGTAAATGTTCAAATGTGGTTGTTTTGCTTTGCTATTAGCTTTGCAGAGTGTGTGTGGAATGTGTTTCTGTTTCAGCACAGTTGAATTCAGCCATTATTCATCCATACCCCAGAACCAGCCGATGGGAGAGGTTGGAAAATGAGCCCTGTTCTCTGTTTCTCAAGTGAGTGTTTTTAGTCTAGGGTAAACACACATGCTTTTATACACACATGCACTCACACATACCTACACACACTACAACCTACAGAGCCATCGGAGGAACAAATTAGAAATCAGACTTGTTCTCTTCTGAGTTTTTGGCTCCACCATCTGGTCTTCACTGACACTGTCTCAGCCCAACACTTGCACTAGTTATGATAAACATTACAGCTTATACCTTACATAAAACTTAATATACACACTGTATCACACTACATATTAGCATATTTTCTTTGTGCTTATAGAAACTAAAATGAAGCTAATTCAGGTTTCATTTCAGTGATTAATAAAAACTGTTAAGTGACTAAAGTCTAGCCTTGTAACATCCAAAAAAGATTATTCTTTTGAGACCTTAGCTGTAATAACCTCACTATTGATCTTTTACGTAAAAGTCAAATACTAAGATCAACAATTTTGCAGTCAAATCAGCCATTATTCTGGGATATTGTTTAGACCAGCATCAAATGAGTCTGGCATAAATAAGAATGTGATGTTTGTTTCTAATTTGCAATGAGGAGAAGAACAGGAGCAGAGCCATGGCTTTGCATGGTTGTCTTCAGAAGACTAAGTTTATTGATTGGTGGAAATGAGATTGGTGAAGAGAGGTTTTTCGCTCCACAGGGGGTAGACTGGTAAAGGAAGGAGGGTGTCTCACTTAAAAAGATCTCATGTTATGGCAGCCTTTATTAAGACTCTTCATTTGCTTTTGAAGACAGGCTGGGGGGATCAGTCCTGGCAGGTTACAAACGTGTGGTGTCTCCATTGCTTATTCTCCTACTGACAACATCCTTTGAAAAAAATCAGTTTTTCTGGCTGTGTGTGTGTGTTTGTGTGTGTTTGTGAAATTTGCAGGTAGATGTCTATGTGTGTTTTTGTTTGTGAAACTTCCTCCTGTAGAGTCAATTTTAGCAATTAACGCTGCAACTCTTTTATCTGTTGAAAGCCAACACTCGACATGAAGACCTTAATCCATTTTCGGGGATAAAGATATTCAAAAGGAGAATACAACTATTTTCTTTGTCTTAGCTAAACTGAAAATAACCTTATTAAATATGTTGAATGTTTTTCAAAATAACAAGTCACACATAACAGTTACAATCACTGCCTTGTTTAAACAACAGGTAGATGCAATAGTAAATCCTGAGAAATAATTTCTTTACTTACTAAATACTTAACAGAAGGCCATATGTAAAATTTAAATATCTAATTGTTAAATATATACATGTGATTTTCAAAAAAATGTTTCAAGTACAATTCAGCAAATTCCAGTTGTGATTACTCCATTGAGGCAGAAATTAAAATGAAAAAGCTGGTTTGACAGCTCTGTTATTGGCCTTCCATCTACACTAGACAGCATTTTCGACCACCACGCCAGTGTGGATGCATTTGAAAAATGCCAGTCCTGCATTGTAGCGTGAGCCAAGCCCCAAGGAACAGCACCGGGCTATGAGGCCAGTTTGGCGTAGAGGCCACAGTCAGAACTGCAGGTCACATGATGCCCACTGACACAGAAATAAACATTTCCATACATATCCATTACAAAAGAAAAGGCTGTGAAGACATGAATACATTTTTGTGAGTGTCATCAAATTTAGATTTAACAAAAATGAAATCTCTGTAAGAGCCATATCACCTAATTAATATCAAATGCTATTTATCAGGAATTCCACTTGAATGGATGGATAGATGTTAAACTCACAAAAATGTATGGGAGGATTTGTAATTAAAAAGTCAGGGGAAAAAAATATCTCTCAGTTGACATTATGATCATACAGTTATAATTATCATACACAGCATGATCTTATTAACCTTGTTTAATGACACATCCTATTTCTAGGACTATAGGTATATTTCACATACTTGTGCTGAACATTTGCCAAATTAAAATAGTCACCAGATACATTGTTACTCTAATGTTGATTTCAGATGTTAATGACTGAAAGCTGGTTTCACTAAAATATTAGGTCATTCACAATATCCTGCAATATTTTTAGAGCACTGCTGAATGGACCTGTGCATGAGGCATGTCTGACCATGCTTAAAAACAGACATTGACATAAAAGTGGGTTTATCTTGTAGCCCTCCTACCTCCCTTACCACCTCCACTAATGATTGGGGGGGTATTTGCTCAGCTGAAAGTCCGGCTTGTTTGTTTAGAGGAGCATTCAAGCACTTCTTCCACAACATATTCTTTCTCTCCCCACATCATGCTGTTGTTACCACTGCTAAGAACTGGCAGAGTGGGTTGTTTTCCATTAGAGCAGCGTTGGGGAACTAACCATGCAGAAAGCAGCAGGCTTAAGGAAAACTTGTTTCTCTTTTAAATGAATAGGCAGTAAACACTCTCCCTAGCGATTGCTTTCTCCTGACAAAAAATGATATTTGATGCTTATAAATATCAACTGACTAGGCCCAGATGAAGCCCTCAATAGCTGTGTCTCTGCCACAGTCAGGGTTGAGTTTGTTCTATGGGTAAAGATAAATAAATGTGCTGGATTTTCTTTATATATAAAATGCAGTTCAGCTGATCTCAACCCCTTCAAAACAAATAGAAAAAAACCTTCGATATGCAATGACCTATTTGATTTAGCTCATTTTAAATTAGGTGGAAATTATTATTATTATTCATATAACTATGCAGATTAAATCAAGTAGGCCACTTAATGCCAACAACTTCAGCACACAACACAAAAACAAATATGCATGGCTTTCTCTGTCAGGCAACAGAGGCTGTGGCTATACACAGTACAAGTAAACCTTGTCACAGTGTGTTCAAACTAATAAAGAAACTAATTTTTGGAGTTTGGAGAAGAGCAACAGAAAGAACTCCTAGAGAGCCTGAGCAGTCACTGAAACACACAGAATCCGAGCGTGATGTTAGCTAACTGTAGCTCACAACTGTACAGTTGGTGAATTTGACAACCCAATATTGTAGTACAGCAATTGTAGGCTGAATACAATACAATAGTATTAATAACAATAAAGTCAATATAGTATTACTGTATTACTGGAACTCGGGGGGGATGTCCAAGTCAACATTCTTTATATAAAACCTTCATAAATCTTCTATTCTGTTTAGAGACATGGTGTGACATTTATAAAGCAGAGCAAATTTGTATTATCATGATGAATCTTAAATCATTTGGAATGTGTTTGATCGTGCTTTTCTAGTAATTATAGGAGTTTTATCATCAACACTATTTCCATTGTACCAACTGTAGTGGTTCAAACATGAAAGTAATTGACAATTTGTTGAGTACTTAATCTATCATTTCCCCAATAACACACAGTTAAAAGGCTCCTTTGTCTAATTACACTGAAACAAGAGGATTATAATCAGTGCTGCAAGCTTTGTTGTTGATCTAACTGATGGTAATGCCACGCCCTTGTAGGAAGTGCTTTAACTTAGATGTAAATCAAGAGATGATTATTACAGTGTCTCTACCCCTTTTCACCACCCTTGTTTACCATTTGAAAAATGAAGAATACAAGGGGGAGGCACTTATTCAGAATGGTACAATAGTTGTGTAAAAATTATTTGCAATGCACATTATCCCAAGAGATGCTTCCCCAAATGAATAAATAAATACCATTGTAATGCACCACACCCTGCCCCCGATTTGAGGCAAATCCCCTATTAGGAGTATAAATCTGCAAGACTTTGTGGGTAATTAGCGAACAAGCTCGGGAATGTTAGCAGGGCATGGCAGGTGCGTTTGATCAGTGGCAAGAGGCAAAATCACTGTTGACAGAGGGAGATGGCAGGAGGATGGAGATAGGAGGGCATGTGGGTGGGGGAGAGAAGTGTGAAAGCTGAGGGGCAGGTTTTACACACACACACTTTTTTTAATTTTACCACAGACACGCTGTACAGATAAGGCAGTCCCGTTTTTTATAGATTATTTACCAGGCAACTGACAGATATTAAGTTTATCAATTAACTACTGAGAACTGAAGCTTTTTTGTGGTGTTCTGTAGTGTACTGTGTTGTAGTGTACTGTTTAGTTTAATCATGAAAGACCACAGAGAATTATATATTGTAACAATCAACTAATGAGAAAATGATAAAGCCCCATCTAATTTAAAACATGTAAAATTTAGGGCTTGAGTAACATTGGTCTGACCTAAAATGAACTGGCACAAAGCAGTAGTCTTGTTTCATAATGAGAACTTCTTGAAACCCCTCTGAAATCCATTAACATACTCCCATTTTAATATTTATGATCACCTCATCATTTAATTTTGTTCTGACCTAAGATTATAGTTGTATAGTTGAATTTACTAGTATAAGTATAAAGGTGATGTGTAGTAAATGAAAACAATGCAAATCAAATGCACTCTAATGACTACTCTTAAATACATCTTATGCTGCTGAATTATTAATATTATTGTGGGGGGGTTACCATGGGTTCAATAAGGCCTAATTAGGGGAGATACACTAAAGCTAATTTGCAGATGCCAGAAGCATAGTTTATATATAAGAGCTAATATTTGAAAGTCAAATGAAAGTTGAAAAGGCCTGTAATAACTGTTAATTAACTCTGGTTTTGTTTTTTCCTTTGACAAACTTGAATTAAGTACAATATTCACAGGGCTAGTGCTTCGCAGTTCTGACCACAAAGATACATTTCAAAGCTTTTAATTATTCGTTTGATGTGGGTATTCTCTGTAGGTTAGATATTATTTTAAGATCCCTTTGTTCAAAAATTCATTTTTATTATCGCTGCATGAAATGCATGGCAATTCCCCACATAACTAACCATTGGTGCAATTAACATCTTCGATCGAATTCACATTCCTGATAATTTATACAGACTATGCACCTCCCCTGTGATCGCTTGCAGGGTTTGACTCTTCCTCAGCTCCCTTGCATTTACAGTTTCATACTGATGAAAATGGAAAGTGAAACTTTAATGAACAGGACTTGACTGTCACAATAATAAAGACTTTGAAACAACACCGAGGCCAGTTCAACAAGCAAGCCGACAGCAGCACCAGTGTAGTGACATCAAACCAATTAAGACTGACGATAAATATTAACAGGAGTGGGTATTAACAGAACATGACTGGGAAGCAAAGCTGTAAACAAGTGCTGGATGGCTGATCATTAAAACTGTGTCACACAGTGCTGCACAGCAATGGAGAGATAGAGATTTTAACACTAGAATTGATCTTTCTTCAGAGCACAGAGCATTATTTTGTAAACAGAATAGAAACTGGTCAATACTGTAGGTAGCATACACCTATTAAGTCATGACACCATTTAGAAAAGTATGTGAGCATTCAAATTAGTCTTTTGGGGGATTTTCATACTATGAAGAAAATATCAGCATTTATCAGGAATGAAATCAAAGGTGAAATAGTTACAAAAAACCACAAGTGTCCTTAAAACAAATAATGAGGATCCGTCCCAATTATCTTGAAATTGTGGCAACATCACAAACAACATCACATAAATATATATAAAAATGCTCACCCTTGTGTAAAAAGAACGTTCTTTTCTTACTGTGTAAATGCACGTACATACACACGCACCTAAAAATGTCATGTGATTTCAACGGCTACTTCAAGGGAGTAGACCAAAACTATTAAGTATGTAAAATTAAAACTTTTAGCATGACGTTTGAAAGAGTTGCATTATTTGAAATTGAACCACACTAGAGAATACAATAGTGCTTTGGCACATTACCTTCTCAACATGGACATTTTACACAGTACACAGGACCAGATTGTTCATTAACGATAGTTCTACCTCAGCGGAATCAATTTTGAATTCATTTTTTGTTTGTCTCTTACAACAGAGAAAAAAGGGAAGAAGTGTAAATACTTCCAAATTAAATGTGCCTATCCAAAATCTCTCAGTGCTATAAGATCAACATAAAACAAACATTAAAACGATGAGCATTATCACAGTTCTTAACTGTCTTTGCTGACCATGGTCGTATCTTTTGTATTTTAATATTTTAAATGTGCTGAAATCAAAGAAGGTTTCGTTCACAATTCACTTTACTAGTAATTATTAGTAATAAGTTTGACTTACTGGGTTACAAATGATTAATATGTATCTCAAAGACTCAAAGAAAGGAAACGCCACGTCAGACTCTCTCACCTGATCGCCAGTACAATAGTGTGGTTTCCATTATTTTGATTTGGCTTCAAAGAACCATTAAAATATCTTATATAGGAGATTTAAGAGTTTCAATAACAGAATGTGCCTGAATCTGAACCAAAGTTAAGCCCACTTCCTTCAACTATACAAAGGGTGAAAATGGGAAACTTTGAGTACTGGTGAATGTCACGGTCGCTAATAAATAGGCAGGATTAACGCATACCTTTTAATATTCGCGGTGCTTAATGGGCTGACAGTGTTGAATTATCTATAGGTCTCAGTGATTCAAAAAGGACCATCAATCCCAAACTTGAGAGCAGTGTCTTGTAATTGAATAATACATTACATGTGGCAATTATTTCTGTTAGAAGCAGACTGAGAAATCAATAACCAAGGGATCAAATCAAGGACTGTGAAGCTCTTGTTTCTATTCCCCTTGTGACCAATTACATCACCACAGTTTAAACACCTGCAGTGTCACAGCTCACTGTGACACTTTCCTGCACACTATTCACCCTCTCTCTGTGTCTCTTTCTCACACACACACACACACACACACACACACACACACACATAAATCGTGTCAGACAGGATGCTGAAGACTGAGAAGAAAAAGGTGCTTGTATTAAGATCTCATTTAAAAGTGCACTAATGGACTAATAACCGATGTTAAGATTTGAACATTTCATCCAGAGAATTATTGCACCATTGTGTGCTAAATGAGCTGCACATCAAGACATAATTGTAAATATGGGATGATGGGAGAGTAATGCATCTTTGTTGAGATAATATGCACTCATTGCACAGCCTGACCTGGAGTTATAAATTATGCACTGGTTTTTAGCTCCAGGCAGTATCCTCCCATGACATATGTGGTGCTGATTAAGAGAGAGTGGGCCTGTTTTAATGAACATATCCCATTACACAAAAGGCATAGCTCCAGAACATCACTTAAAACACACAGGTGACAACGAACCTCGGACCACCTCGTGGTCTGTTGGTATTGGTGAATACAATTTGCTTTTATCTGAAATATTCACGGCTTCTAAAAAGGCTGATATCAGGTCTCATTAAATGTTGATGCTCCGGGTGAGCAAAGAGAATACTGGCTACATCAAAAGGCCTTGTTATGTCCAGTGAATACTAACTAATCCTGAGCTTCTTCTCTTCAGGAGTGTCTAAAGCCTGTAAGACCAGCAGTGTCTAGTTCACTGCTGGGACTCTGCCTGGTCCTTACAGCTCCAACAGGAGACTCCTACATATCACAAAGAAAATGATTGAGTGTAGAGTGTAGTAAGATTTCTGTAATTATCTGCTTTAGCATGTGTAGCATTGAGTTTCATCTGCCCTTTGTGATGCTCAGTGCCCTGACATGCTTCCTCTCATCTGAGAATGGATCATCAAAACTGAAACAGTCAATACATTGCAAGATACATAGGCTCACCCAAGCAATAATAGCCTGGAGTCAAAGGATACGTGTTCCACAGATGATTGATTATTAGTCCCATTTGTATTATTTTGTTTGTTTGAGAGGAAGGGTGTGTGTGTGTGTGTGTGTGTGTGTGTGTGTGTGTGCAAAAGAGAAACAGGAAAAAGGTTACCTACAAACAAAGTAATCCCTTTTTAACTGTGATACCTTTACATTTACTTATTTTACTGAAGTACCTCACCTGTCCAAAATGTTATTTTATTATGAATAAAGGCAGTGTACTTTGCCCCGAGGCAGAACTGTCAACATAACACAACCAAGGCCATCAAAACATTGTGTGGGAAAACAGAAACAGCAAAAACACCTGAGATATTATTTGCAGAATGGCACTCATTACTGAATGTTGGTGTCCGCAGTCGTAACAGGAGAGTGAACTGCTATGGTGGGCACTCATAAACCTTGGCTAAGAGAAACACAGCGTTCATGAAATAAAAATCATGGGCAGAACTGCAGATCCACATTACTCTGATGTAGAGAGGGAGAGTGCGGTGCTGGAGCAAGTTTTACAGAAGGTTAAAACATCCACAGGCTAGTTGAATGAAGACATGCACAACCAAAGGACTTAACATCAAAAGAACCTGTGTTTTCAGCTATTCTCTGTGGTGGGCTTGCTTTGCATATTTCATGGCAGTAGGTTTCATATCTATGCCCACCTTTCTATTGATATGTGCAGAGCCTTTTCTGTTTCAATTTAAAAAAAACAATCGGTCGTTCTGATTTGGAGGGAAAATGTTCAGTTGTTGTTCTTTGCTGTGGCAGGGAGCCATGCCAACAAGTGGAAGCCTTCACCCCTGTGCAGTTCTTATCCTAAAGTGAAAAGTAAGAATAAGAACACACAACGTTTGTTTTTCTCCACATTAAAGCCTCCAGGTGACCTATGGTTCCAGCCAGACCTTTAAAGAAATGGAGGACAATCAAAAGGACAAATGTGACGGGCCTCCTGTGTGAGGTACAAGATGAATGCGAAACAGCGCGTCGGTTCTGTGATGTCTTTGACCTCATAGTTCAAAGCTGCTCTTGGACTCTGGACCCCCGTTCAGTATGTGAGCACCTCAGACAAAGGCTTTGTTCATAATAAAGTAAATCCACCACATTGTTCCTTTGAGCTGAACACCACCATTTCAAACAACGGGGAGGGCACTTTCCAGACGTGAGCAAAGCGAGAATGTGGCTTACAAAACACATCACACATACAGACATTGTTTTAAAATCTTGAGGAAATTCCCATTTTCATCAATTTTAGACTCCATGACTTATGTTTCCTACCAACGTTATGTAATTCAACCCTACAATCTGAGCCAACCTGGTCAAGCACACCTTGGTACACAGGTTACCTATGCTTTTCATTATACAAACACTGTTCTCAACAAGTGCAGCCTTGTAACAGGGTGCATAATGCACCTCTGTTTCGCAGGGACAGGTTATGGGGTGGCAAAGCACAAGGCAGTGTGCTGTGGAGCTACAGGACGCTAACTCCCCCCTCCACCACCCCTGCTCTGGTATTAGAGGCATGGGGAGGTGCTCCAGCCTGCGGTCATAGTTAACCATGGCAAAGCAACGAAGGCTGGCTGCTATGGTGCCTCCATCCCTCTTGAGACACAAGGGTGAGCAGGGCTTTGAAGTTAAAAGTGTGGCTGGGAGACAATATGAGCAGCATGTGAGCATCTATTTGTAGTGTGTGCTGTGTGATATGGAGGGCAAAGGTGGGGTGTGTGATGGTGTCTTAACTGTACAACTGTTGTAACAGAAATAATTCTCTGTGTAGGGTGACCATCCAGCTACAGTATACAGCTACGCAATAGGAACTTAATTGCAAAGGCTCATTTAGATGTACAGAATTTGTGAGTTGAGCCTTTCAGGCTTTAAATACAAGGCTGTGTTTGATTAAGAGGTACACAAGCCAGTAATTGCAAAGATTGAAATAGTTGGATCACCAACTGGAAATTGATTCACAATTATTTCATCATTTTGTGTTCTGTTAAATGAAACAGATTAATCAGAGGTATGGACCTGGTTAACAACTGTATGTGTTAAACTGTTCAGGTATAATGATGATAAGGGTCCTTTTAGGGGAAATGAGAGGAATGATCTGTCATTAATATTTTACACTTCAGACCTCTGACTACAGCCAATGGGAGATAAGAGAGAGATTTAAGTGCACACTAAAAATGGCCATTGCTAACATAAGTACATTTTTATTTCCCAGTTTCATAGTTATGTTTCCTTAGTCTTGGTTTTTCCAAATGTTCAATAGCCACTGAAACTGTGGTCAAAACATTAATATCAGCTGGGAGCAATATAGCCAGTTGTGCTGTAAGACTATGACTGCAGCTTCTATATATGCACGTATGATCAGACGACACACGAGATGAGATGAATGCCATAGCATAACAGCTATTCCATTATCCAGCAAGGTCCCATGACGCAGTTGCCCTAATGAGAAGTCTAACAATTAGGACTGCATGTTGTGTGTGTGTGTGTGTGTGTGTCTCCTTTAAGAGAATATCAGATAGGCATCTTTATCAAACATAGTTTATTATAAATCCCTCTGTCATTTACAATTAAACAGATCATCAGCAGCAGCGTGCATATGTGAATAAAAGGCCTGCTTTACATTTCAGAGTACACACGGGGCATTCCTATGCCTACAAAGGAGGCCTTCAGAGAGAACGAGAGAGAGTGAGTGTGTACAAGGAGCTAAATATTTGACAGAGCACAACGCAGGCCTTGCAAAGTCTGTTTAATGTTGTCTTTAGAAATATCTATTCCACAAAGTAAATAAGCCCAAGTGATGACTGAAGTTTTGAAAGTGACTAAAAGGGCTTTGATGGAGAGTTTGGTAATCAGGGGGTCAAGAAGGCTGTAGAGAAGGCCCCTTACTCTCAAGTATCTAAGTATAATGTAATGTAAATGTAATGTAATGATGGCAATCATAGATATGCTTTTTTAAATGCAATAATCAACAGAACTGCCACAATGTTTTTCTGATTTTGCTGTCAAAATTGCTAAAATAATGAATGTAATAAAACTAAGGTAGAGTGGTTAACAGTATTGACAACCTGACTGCAAATAAGAATTTGTGTTTTTACTGCACATGCTGATATTGACATATTCACAGACCAACTCTATAGAATTATATAAAAAGAATAACAGTTTTGAAAGAAACGTACTGCCATTTAGTGTTCAATATGGTCAGCATGGACACTGAAATATCACCAATTATCCTCATCTCGTGCACAAATTAATTTACTCACCACCAACCACAATTTAAGCTATTCCATATTTTTTTTCTTACTGGAAAAATGTGTTTGATTACATAGTTTTACAACCGGAAAGGAAAGCCCTCTGCATTAATTATGTACTGTATAAATCTGGCACAGAAGAATAGAAAACAGCAAAGAGTTTTTAATATGTTTTTCTTCACTTTATAAAACTGATTAATTGAGTAGCAGAGGTGCATGGCTCTTTGCTGCCATCTTGAGTATCTGAAAAGACATTACACACTTTAGAAAGAAGCTTTGACTACTTTTTAAAAATCAATCGAGCGATAGGTTTTTATGATGTTAGTGAAGTTTTGGCATTTACAAACTGTGTTCTTTTCCTTCCCCTTTGAAAGGTTTGAAATTAAGCTGACGGTCAGTGGGATATATAATAAGCAGTTATAATATAATGTAATGTAATATTGACATAGGAAAAGAAGTGACTATAAAGGATAGGAAAATAATAGAATATAATAATCTTGAAAGAACTTGGAAAACCATATATAGTAACAATAACAGAATATATTCCTTTGTTAAAATCATATTATTTTTATTGTACAAGTAAAAGCCCATGGTGTGCGCGCGCACGCGCACACACACACACACACACATACAGAGCTAACAGGCCATGGAGGAGAGAGTGAAAAATTACATTTATCTCGAGTTGATGACAACTATGCTCGTTACTGTACCTGTAATAAAACCTTGCTAAGTTAATAGCCAATAAGAGTAACTTATCAAAACGCCTGTTAAAGAAGTATAAACTTGGAGAAACAAGCAATGTTTTCAACTGCTTTGCTCGCAGTTTCCTATCCACTGATGTACTTAGCCAAAGATTGTTTATGAGGTCTTCTCATCAGCTGATCAATTCACATCGATTTCAGGAGTCAAGATCTCCCAGTTAATTTAATTCATATCATATCAATAAATTAAGCAAATCAACTTTTAGGTCTGAATCAAGAGCTTCAGCATTTGGAGCAAGTAGCTTTTGGAAAATAAGGTGTGCCAAAGTCACTATAGGTCACTATTATTTCTATGTGTAAAAACACATTTAATCAACACTTCCAATCTTCTGCTGTTATGTATATATTTATTTTTACTGACTGAGCATATTTAGCACAAAGTGCTTTAGTTCTAATTTTCAGTTTGTAGCAACAGAACATTAATTAGGCTGGCACTCAAATTTGTTTTGGTCTTCTTAATCTACAGATTTCAGATTGCCCCTAAAAATAAATGTGAGGTTTCTCTTTGGATTTAATGCTATGCACAAAGTTCAAAGTTATCGAAATCTTGACAGTCTTTGGGAAAATCCAACTGGATGGTAACTAGATCAAATACAAAAGTTGCATTACCACTGACATGCAGGAAGCCAAATTAGGCCCTTAAATGACATTACATTAAACCCAGCAGACTGGTTTGCAGTGTTCACTGCAGCACATTATGAATATAATATTAAACTGTTGTATTATTAAAAATGCTCCTCAAGCCAGCAGAATGTGTTTTTGGAACTGGGAATAGTTATTGGTGTGTGTTTGGCAAAGGTCTTGACCACATTAGCACAGACAGCCTCACTGACAGAAAGAACACTTTAATTCAGCATGTCAGTGATGTACTGTATGAACAAATGAACTGGTATATAAGAAGTGGTTTAAGATGTGAAAAGATTTAGAGAACAAAGCTGAAATCATATTGGTATACATGGTATTGGTATTCATATTGAGTACATTAGGGTCAATGGATATATATGTATATATATATATATGCGCAAATGTGACACTGGAAATGTGTCCCTGATGTGCACGTGAAATTTTGATTGAGGCGAGTGACAAACACTATGGATGTATTTCTATGGACGTACACTATGTATATATGTTTATTTTGTTATCTCATTATGTTATTTAACTATAACCACCCTGATGCAGGTGAAGACAACAATTTAATAAAAAGTTCATCATTCAACTCCCATTCAATGCTTCATATATTATCAGCATTAGCCTTGAGGTAAGATAAATGTGTTTATGATCAAAAGGTCTCTTAGTATGAGTGTATTGGTCGATGATCAATTATCAGTGTCAATTCTCTACATAAAGTATTGTTTTGTCTTTTAGCAAAGCAGAACTTATTCCGTAGTATCACAACAGAGCAGAAGCACCGACAAAACAAAGTATATTTTTTTCTGAAACAACTCAAACTAGCCCATTTCAAAACAATTGGAAACTGCAGTCAAACAATGTTTTGGTTATGAGAAATTACTTCTTGAGCAATCTGGTGCTGAGACCATGCATTACAGTATATTAACCTCCACTGTGCTGGCAGCTCAACCTCCATAAAAGTAAGTTCCATGTCAAAACGTACAGTATTTACGTACATTACCACTTGCTATCTCTATTCTCTGACCACTAAGAAGCCCATGTCCAGCGCAGCACATTTTTGCATGTCATCACCACACATATTTAGCCACATGGTGGCAATGCAGCGCAAAGAGAAGCAGATTTGGGGTTTTGATGTAATGCATTTGCTGCTTATTTCAGAACTTATATGTATTCGGCCATACATTGCCCCGGGGTTTAAAATTAGCCAGTTTAATCTGTGTCTGTGCACGTTAAGATATGATGAGGGAGGTCCTAATTCAGACATGGGCAACTGGCGCCATACTCACTCAATGCGGCCCGCAAGTCAATTTCCAAGTATCGATACATTGTTGGTTTCACAGAGGTTGGAAGGAAATGGGCCATTCGACCACATTTGAACCAGATGCCAACTGTAATTGTACTGTCCACTAATAAAGGGTGGTCCCTGCAAACGCAAGAGGCGTGTAGCTAAGCAACTGCTTGCACATGCTAGTCTTGGTCTCCCCAGGCCTTTTCTGCAACGACATGAGCAGCCAAAAAAGAAAACTGGCCTAATTGAATATATTTTGTTCTTTTCATTAAATTAGAAGCTATAATAATTCACTAATTGAGAGTATCCTACTGGTGGATGTGTATGGTCACTATCTGGTCCTCTGGTAGTGAGGATAAAATCTTTATGGCCCTGTCTATAAATAAAGTTGCCCATACCTGTCCAAATTATATTTTGTGTGATATCAAATCATTATTGATGTTACATGCTTTATGAGATTAAAAAAGAGGGTGAAATATTAAATAGATGTGAGAAGAAACTGCGTGGAAACATTGCAAAGTGGTGATTGAAAGCATTTTGATGACTAAAAGGTTAGAAACCAGAAGGTGCTCTTGAGCACCTTAGCAAGTTAGCTTCCTGAAGTAAATTTTGGAAACAGTGTGAAACAGGACCTTTCTGTAAAAAAAACCCATTGCATTGCATAATATATACACAATTGAATATAACTGGTCTAAAGACACTTTCTCGTTTCTCATATGGGACAAGTGGTGCTTCATAGAGATGAGTCATAACTATATAACATTTTGGAGATGTGTGAATCAAAAGTGACACTGCATAAGCAAAGGTCAGCATCTGAAATTAACATGTATTGGACAGTTGCTTTTCACCAAAAACCACTTCCATTGCCATGACGATGTTCAGGCAAGGCTCCATGTCAAATGACATGGTGTTGCCTTTCTCCACTGTGGTGGAAGCTAAACATTCTCTATTGTCCCATATGTACAGAAAAGTTGTGTACCAAACAACCAGCTGTCTGTGATTCCTGTGCTAAACAAGAAAAGTAAGATATTGCCGGTCTAACTGACGCACAGCTTGTCATCCAGATGGTGATAAGGCAAGAGAGACAGATGCTCGTCCCCAGACACTGAAGAGACCTGGCATCTCAAACAGGTCCTCTGAGGATCTGAACTAACTCTAACACCAGCCCTCAACTCCTTCATTAGCTCTGTTGGGGAGTTTGCACATGGCTACTCACATCCAAGAGAAGCCCCTTTGTCCTGCATCTAATCAGCTGAGATATGCTGACGGTCAACACTCAGGGGAGAGAGTTTTAAACACAACCTTCTTTTGAACATGTTTCAACCACCACAGCCGGGTCCAAGTTTGTTTGTCAATATTTAGACTGCACATTTTAAAAAGTAAGGTATATGAAAACATTTAGAGCATTTTGTGTTTATTTATATATATGTGTGTGTTTGTGTGTGTGGGTTGCACGCATACACACACACATTATAGTATTTACTTTCTATTAAGAACTGACAATCTCACTTTCGGAAGGAGTATGTAAATAGTTGTTTTGCATCTGTCAATTTCTTTGTTAAACTTCAAACATATGTTGGATTGTTTTTCTTTTACAGTATAGTTCTACATTTAATAGCACACTGTGTATTTGTGTCATGTTGTAATAGTCCCTTGTTGCTGATATTCCAAGTTTTATTGTATATTCTCCCAAAAGAGACACTAGAATAGAGGAGTCAAACAACTGGTACAGCAAGCACGTCAATTAGGGAAGACTAGCAGCCTTGAAAGCTCAGGGTCTGTTACACAGGAACTCTAGAGAAATAGTGACAAAACTCAAGGGGGCTGTTAGGCCTATAACAAATCGTTCCTGGGAATATCCTTTGTTCTGCAGAAAAAGGTCAGACTAACTGTTGCTATAACAGAACAATTGCAAAAGTGGAGGACCGTCTGATATTGACGTCACTAAGAGACAGAAACTGTATGCCGCTATACCACACAGTGATTAAAGGTACTGTATGCAACTTTTCGTAATGTTTTACATGTATTAATCACTTTATATTGCCTGTGTGTAAACGGACTGTAACTTAACTTAAAACTTAAGACCTTTCCTGACTTTTTCGGTTGCCTATAGCAGCCTGTGTACTGATTTCTATGTAAAGGACTCAAATTCCAGTAGAGCTGCATAATCTTCAGAACTTGAATCCTGAAATAAAAGAAAATGAACATGTATAAAATGGGTGGCTTTATTGTGATGCCTTCCATATTTGGGGATGTTGATTGACAGTAACAGTGAAAAAAACAATGGTAAGCTGTAATGATAAAGCAAAGGTAAACTACAATGATACACAAATTGATACAACATAGGATATGTTGCCAAAAACATGTGTTCTTTACTTTATGTGCAGTATCTGATGTTAGTCATCCCACTCCTATAATCTGTACCCTATACCTGACACTAGTTTAGCATTATCGTTTAAACCCACTGTCAGACCCCTTTAGCACATTAACGTTAGTTGACAATAAAAAAGTCTCATCTATTATGCTGAAACGTTGCATCGACTCAGCTACCACGTCAATAATGAACGTCTAGTTCACTAACCATTAGCGTTATCATACAACAAATTTAGCTATGCTGACATTGCTGAGCCTCTGTGAAAGCTAGACAAATGGTTATTAATGAAGCTTGCTAAAGTTAGCTAATGTATCATAAAAATGCAGTCATTATAACAAGCAACAAGAATATATTAGTTCAAAGCTAACTATCAAGCTAATAAATTGATAAAGCTGATAAAGCTTTATAAATCTGTTGGTTTTAAATAACATTACTCAAACTAGAAGAACAGTGTAACTTCACTTACCTCATCTATCAACATGATGCCGGTCGATCACGTTCAGTCTACTGTATCAGAATCAGAATCAGAATACTTTATTTATCCCAGAAGGGATATTGCTTTTTGAGACAGTTACACTGCTCAATAAAGTTATTGAAAAAAGAATAATAAACAGTAGAATATAGAGGGTGTAGAGGGTGTAGAGGTGTAGAGGGTATGGAATGTAGAGGGTCCGAATATGGTTGGACCAGGGGCTGGAGCTGCTCCAGGACGAGTCTTTCCAGGGCCCTGTTTTGGCCGAGCAATGACGCTGACTGCTACTGTCTTAACAGCCACCGGTGTCACCTAAAAAAAAACGACTTACTGAAAACTACACACAGCATCTTTAACTATCAAGTTCTACAATTCAAATGTTGCACCAACAAATCAGTTTTTCATAGTTTCTCAAAAGAGATGCATTTCAGTAACACATGTGACTTGGACAAAGTAAGATAATATCTTGAAGAAAAGTTAAGCCAAAATCTAATCTGTAAGACATCAGAAACAAACGTTATAGTGGCTTGCAGCTTACATGTATGTTTGTATTGTTTTGGCCAATCAGGACAGCTATACTGTTCCCTCCTACCTGTATAAATGGCTGTTGTACACTAACCCAAAATTTACAAAGAGACTCAAGGAGTGACAAAATGATTGATGAACTCATGGATAAAACATCTCAAATTATAATACTACCCCATCAGGTACTGACACAAACTGGTTGAGGAATGTGACAAAGTAAGATTTTACTTATCATACATAAATAATGTATCTTATCTAAAATATGCAAATCATCAGCAATGACAGCAATGTATTCATATGTCAGGAATGTGCTGTGAAAGTGTTGAAGGTCCAAACTGAAAAGAAGCAGTGTGGATGCAAGTTGAAAGAAGAGAGCAGAGAGTAAGTGCATTTCACAGTCTGGGAGACCCAGGTGAATAAGATTAGTTTCACAGTCAGCCACTGGCCTCCTGAGATGAATCAGGACAGCCTGTGGGAGGGATGTCATTGTATCCTCATCAACCACCCCAAAGCATCAAAGTTTAGACCTTGGTGCACAAATTTGGAAAAGTCCAATAAGAAAGATCTATTCTCATTTGTCTCTTTCATTCTACTCCTCAGTTTGGTTTCTCTGTCTTTCCTGTTTCTCACACTTTCAAAGCTCCTCTCATTCACAAATGTTGTACATCACCAAATCTGACCAACTTTCTTCCTGCATTCTAATTAATAACTGGTTGCTAGATGGTAACCTTAAAATATCTCTGCAATTCTGTCAGTCAGTCTACCTGACTGACTATGGTTGTACAAAGGGCTCCAACAATATTAGGGTTGTTACATAGTGCTCTCTGAGAATAGAAGTGTCTCTGAGAACTACAAGTTTGAGCGTAAGTGTAAATGGAGGGAGAGAGCAAGTTCAGTGTGTGACACGGAGTAGTTGAAGAAAGTGCTGCCGATTCAGGGCGTTATGCTTACCTGCATTACCCGCTGTGAAATTCCGAACATTGAGTCCATGACGGAATACTGTTGCCATGTTGAATGTGTACAGCCTCAATAAATACAAGTGGACAGTGACCCAGTTCTAAAGAAATACATCTCTGCCTATACTCCTGTATTCTGATCAATACACCATCCTGAATACGATAAGCCTTCAAAGAATTAGAATTCAAAGAAACATCCCCCTACAGGCCCTTCACCGCTGATACTGTGGTATCATCAGCCTCTAGGGCCAGCCCCTGTCGCCAAAGGGAGTTGGTTCCCACCTCCCACAAGATCCTCTCAGCCATCCGCAAATTCTGCCCTAAGCTATGCTGGATCGGGGCCCCCAGAGACCGTGTCAGCCTACCAACCAGTAGCAGCCCAGGGGGCGGCGCTCAGAGTGTCACCATCCTACCCTCCTAACCCCCTCACGCCAGAACCAGCATATAGGGGCCCTAAACCCCTAAACCCACTATCCCCAAGTTCATCCACCCTGATCCTAGTGAATATGCAAGGCTCTGCATAGGCAACGTACTACCACCCAGCGCTACGGAGCTCTTTAAGTACCAGGTCCTGATCGACCACCTGAAACTGGAGGAGGCTAAACCGACACCTATCTCAACTCGCCTACCCCCTATACTGACACTATGACTGCTCTCCATGACAAAATCGGCCAACCTCATCAGCTCACCCTACGGAGAATAGCCAGTGTCCTAGAATTACACATCTTAGCGGACACCTTTGAGCAAGCCTACGGAGCTGTAGCTTACATGAGGACTGTGAGGGCCAGATCCACTTATCCTTCATCCTTGCCCGTTCTCGGGTAGCCCCCAGGCGTTTGCATTCCATCCCCCGGCTGGAACTGTGTGCAGCACTTGTGCCGGCACAGCTAGCCCATGTCCTACAGAAGGAACTCACCTTGGCTGTGGTTCGCATGGTTCTGTGGTTTGACTCTACGACTGTGCTCACCTGGCTGCACTCCCAGTCTTGCCGCTATAAGGTCTTTGTGGGAGCTAGGGTCACTGAGATCCAGGAGCTGACAGAGAACTGCACCTAGCGCTGTGTGGATTCGGCAGATGACTTAACCAGAGGAAAACCCATCACATTCGGGAGTCGACTGCTCACATTAGCTCCGGAGATGGACAAGTTGACGAACCTGATAAGGGTGGGCGGCCTAATCAGGCAAGCTGAAGGTTTGGACGAATCCACCTTGCGTCCTCTGGTCCTGGATGCCTCCCATGCTACTACACGTCTGCTCATACAGAGGTATGATATTGACCTGCAACATTCCGGCCCAGAACGTGTCTTTGCCGAGCTAAGGCGATCTTTCTGGATCCTTGATGGGCGGGAGGCCATCTGCAAATACCAGCGTGCGTGCTGGAATGTCCTCCTTACTGTACTACTGGAGGTCGAGGCCATCCTTAATTCCAAACCGCTAGGCTATCTGTCTGCTGATGTTGCGGACATAGAACCTGTCACGCCTAATAGTCTGCTTATGGGGCAGCCGATGCTGAAGGCACTCACAAATCCTCGCGGATCAGTTTTGGTCCAGATTCCTCCAGGAATACGTCCGCCTTCAAAGAATTAGCCCTCTTCCTTCTGCCTCCCTCTACAATAATGGTTGTATAATCCTCCACATGCTGTCACCTCAATGACCTGGTCTTTTGCACCACCACAGACAAGACATAATTTTATCTAAAGCATTTTACAAATAATTACACAAATATCCCACTAGGCTATAAACCCAGTCAACAGCAATTTCAAATAATACTTTTATTGCTGATCAACTGCTAACAACAAAGAAGCAAAATGCTTATTAGTTAAAAACACAAATAACCACACCTGTAATGTTAATATGTTAACATTGATAAACCATGCCTAAATGCCATACACACACAGGCCTGCATGCACCTACTAGACAGCAAGAGCAAAACAAGCAAAGCAAATTTCTTGACTTGAATTGACATGGAAGGTCGATTGCATTTTTTTCTGCTGGGCCAATTCCAACTTATCCCCCCTGGCCAAAGCTTTTTAGCCGGAGACCACTGTTTGGCCAATTACACTGTTTTCTTCGCCACAAAGTTAGCCTGTGTGTCAGGAGGGCTTAATTTTAGTTTATTGGTGCATTGATGTCCCGCCCCTCTCCCTCCGTAACTGATTGATTAACACGTGTTTTAACAGGTGTATATGCTGCATATGTGAAAGTAAAGTTGTAAAGACTTTAAAGGCTCCAGGGGGAGCTGTGTGATGTGTGATAAGTTTGAGGCTAGCAGCAGAAGTCGAGTTGCATTAAGGGTAATGTAGGCGCCAGGTTTTCACAAGGAAGAAGAATGCGTTGAATAAAAAGACGTTTTTTAACTTTCCATTGTAAATCAAATCAAAGTGATTAGCTCACAAAGTGGTTAAATCAGGCTTTTTGAAATACTAAAATGTGTCCACCTGAATGGTTAAGGTGAGGCAAATACTTCTGCATGGTTAAAGTTAGGGAAAGGCATCAGGATTTATCTTGTCTGATGTTGCTATCTAGCAGATGAAGATAGACAGCAGATGATAACATAAAAACTTAACTAAAAACTAAATGATGATGTGATGCTACAGGAGCAGAAACATACAAATACCCCTCACTTAAGACACTTGATCTTGAGAGAGGCTCCATATCCAATGAAAAAGCAGGAACTTATTTTAACCACTGGAGGGCAGGTATAGATAGCTAAAATATAAACGTGTTGAAATGTCCGCTTAACATTGTATCTCATAACAAAATGGTATCAAATACAAGTTTACAACTCATTAATGTGTTGTATTAAAGATATCGCCTTTAATTTTGTAAGGAAGATTGTCCAGTTATGTAATATATCCTCTATATTTATGTGAAAATGGAAAAGTGAATGTCATATATAACATTTGATTTTCTGACAATGTCGTGTTTTTCATACCACATTATGTGCACCTTTTTGGAATGAATCAGTTGTGCTGCTTTAAAGCTCAGTATGGTTTACAGCTTATATCACCCAATCAAATAAAAATACAGTAAGACGTGAAAAGCTAATGTAGCTAAAATACAATTTATTCCTGCTTTCAGTTCACAATTATTACAATATGTAGTACATAATAATAATAATAATAATAATAAGTACAGTTTTCACACTTGCATTGTGCACTATAATGAAACGTAATGGAGTGTTTTACATCAAGGCATCAGCCACAGTTGTTTTTTTGTTAGCGCAGATGTACAGTATGAGACTTCCAGTTGAGTCACAGGCCAAGACAGAGAAAAAAACATTCTCATTCCTCTTAGCAAATTAAAATATCTTCTCAGTCACCTTTCCACGATGACAATGACACCAATGCTAGTTATTTATACAGACTAACAATGAATACTGACAACTTTCTTGTGGTAGTCCAATAGCAAGAGATCAGTCAATGTTTGTAAAGAATATATGCTCTCGTTTCCAAGTGTTGTAGGCAGATGATGATGCAGTTTTGTCACTCAAAGGAGGCACTTGGTCCTAGAGAGCCAAACAGAGGAGAGACAACAAACAAAATGTTCAACTTTGTGTTGTGTGCCACTGAAATTTCTAAAAAGTAAAAATTGTTTTTGAATGCTTGAAAAGAATGTGCGGCATTTGGCTTTATTTCAGAGATTGACAGAAGAGAGCAAACGAGATATGGGTAGAAAGACATGGTGCTCAAAGTTCCTTAGTTACAGTAGACTTTCTGGGCCACCAGGCTGCCTCACAACCATACATTTTAGAATGTATACACACTGAAGTGGTCACATAAAAAAGTGAACAGTCAGTAACTTGTAAACATCCCTACTTAACGTGACATATTTGATCATTATATCTAATGTCTGGAAATTTCAAATGTAGGTGGTTTTAAAGTAACCTGGTGAACAACAGGAATACGTAACCTTACAAAAGTCTATACACTTGGACAATATATGGTGCTTTAGTTGATACTCAGTTGATTGACAGTTCACAGCAATAGAAGTGTGAGCCTGCCAATTTCCACGTGGCCATATTTTTGTTTAAATATTTGACACTATTACTAAGTGTACTAACTAATTTTCAGCTTGGTTTCAAAACACAATGGTTTTACACCCTCTTGTACTTGTACTTTGTCTACAGTAAAAGCTTCAATGAGTCCAGCAAAAGTACTGATGTGACAGTATGGAGTGCTAACATACCTTGCATCTGGTCTTGTGCTCACAGAGGGCCACGCCGCTTCCGCCTGCCAAACGCCTGGGCACCCACGTTGGTGGGAACGAAGTTGCTGTGTCCCAGTCCTCCTGACCGACTCAGGAAGTCAGCCAAGCGGTGGGTTACACAGGTGGCTGTGTTGCATGCCCGCTTCTGTGCAGTTGCATTACTTGTGAGAATGGAAAATAGTAGATAGTGATTGCAGTTTATTGTGATACTCAAGATCAGATCAGACTACCTCTACATGACAGGCTTTGAACAATATTGTCTAGCATCAACAACAACAAATGAAACACAGTGGAAATATGTAGAGTGAAGTATTCCAAAATTGTGTGTGCATTATAATCATGCTTACCCTTTACTCCTTTCGGGGTTTTATTCAATGAGTAATGTTGGTTTTCAATGTTAAATAAATTAAAAACAGCTTTCATGTAAAATATGAATTTATTGTAAGGGAAACATAGTTACCATGAAGAGAAAAAATATTTTACATTAGAAAGGTTTTTAGCTGTTCTTATATTTGATTGCATTGTAGAGAACTGCCTAAGTACCACTATTGATGTAGCTGATTCCAAGTTTTCATGTCAAAATCTAATGTTCGCCAGGGGAAAATCAAAGCAAGGACTCAAGGAAGTTAGTCAGCAAATAGGATTCACATGCATCAGCAGTCTTGTGAATGCATATAGCTGGATGAACATACAAAAGTTAACTCAGGCAGACAGATGAATAAATGGGCAAAAAACTGAGAGTTTCTAATTGTATGAGTTGCCGTAGTTTTCATATTGCTCATATAGACTTCGTTTCTTGCCAGGTGTCCCTGCTCCCACGTTGGTGCGGGGATATGTTTGTAGTTTGTGAATATCCTGGGAGAGTTTGCCCAGCACACAAGTGCTTAAGCCAGTGCAGCGCTTAGACATGGGTCTATCCAAGCTGTTAGAGACAGAGACAAACATGCAGAAACAGGCTTACAGTAACTTTGGCGTGCAGATAAATATGAATAATTACATGCATAATGTTTTTTCTAAAATGTCATGCGTTTACCAAAAAAGCTATGTAAAATGAACATTTCAAATGCATGCTGACAGATCCAACAAGCATATGAAGATATCTCATTAAACAAAATATTGTAGTCAAGCTGTCATGCTATTCTTCAGTTTCATTTTCTGTACTTCTATCATGCATGTTCTTTGATATCATGCTTTCAGTTTTCGGACAAATTACACTCTCTTGCAGGCACATCATTTAATAAGAATAAATGGATGAATGAATGAATGAATGAATAACTGCAGTCCATGCATTAAGGGATTATGACAGATAGTAGATTTACATGAATTTCACTATATACCTTGATAATTAATAAACACCAAACTTGGAGCTGTTGGGCTTATAAACAAACGTGTGTTATATTTTGCATAACTGATGGTAGTATAGATAGATAAAATCATTATTATGGTTAACTATGCCTAAAAATATCAAATGCCATACCTGTTTCCATCAGCTGTTTGGTGGTCTTGCTCATCTGAAGTTATCTGCATGAACTCCTTGATAGCTCTGAGTAATTGTTGCGCATCATCATTTGATAGTGTGACTCCATCTGACATGGACTCCTTACTGGTTCTGAAAACATTCACATTCAATCAGATTGAGCTCTGATTCTACAAAGACTGGTTTAAAAACTGTGTAACAGATAAATGCAACAGTTAGGGATACGAGGCAAACTTAAAACAATCTGATGTAAGTGACCCTTTTAAAATCTAACAGGAAGTTAAATGACATATTTACATCTATAAGGACATTGTGTTAAGGCTGGTGCTGAAGGTATCAGCATGCAAAATGATCTTTGGGACTATAAGAAAAATATTTAAAAACATAGAATATATACAAATACATAGTTATAATGGTAAACAAAAAAATGTGTTCAGCTGAAATAATATAAAACAGATCAAAAATTTCAGACAGAATTATAATGTTTTTCTTTCAAGGTAAAAATATATTTTATACTTTTAAGAATAATGCCAGCGCTCTCACCTGGACGGAGCTGCCTGTACATACATCTGACAAATGATCAGCGCATAGGCAAGAAGAAGAGTCCAGAGTTTCAGCATTATCATGATTCCCTTTAGGAAAAGCAATACAAATTGTTGCAAGGTAAAATTTCTAAATGCATTTTGTGTGACAACCAGTGTCCAACAGTATAACTCAACTCAATCCAAAAACCAGATAATCATATCTGATATTTAACATTGACAGCAAAAATTTTAAATAAATAAGCAGTCTTTTATCTTTACTCACCTTAAGATAATAGATCTTCTAGTAATGAAGAATTGAATAATAGACTCACTGGTAAATCTGCTGAACACTCCCCACAGTACAGGGTTTTATATATGTTCCCCGTGGGTTTCTGTATTAACTGAGGGAGTACTTGATCATAGTCTATTGGCCAGTCAAATGTTTTACCTCAAACCGCTAGCCAATCAGAAGCCCAGAAGCCACTTACATCAAGCCAATAAAATACATGTGTTTAACTTACAAATAGGTGGCAGGAATCTGGATCAGTTCGCTGCATGATTTGCTTCACTGAAAGTTGCTAAGTAACACAAAACTACAGCCTCAAAAAACTCAGTACTGAATCAACATTACTTTGACACAGTCTAAACAAGTATGTTCATTAATTTGTCATCCAACAGCCAAATAATTGAAATGTCCCATCTGCTCCCTCACATGTTTCAATATGATATTTCCCCATTAGACACAGCTAGACAATTTAAAAGTGTGTTGGTAAATAAGTTGTTATCAGATCCTACGTCTCTGCAACAAGTTCTATATGTGACTTAACCCAGAGAATAGTTTTGATCCTGCTCATTTTCATAATTTTTCACATGGACAGACTAAAGCTTCCCACAGAATTCAGTAGTGTCCATCTGGATTCTGCAAGCTAATTACTGGGCTGTTGGTCTCTGGCCATCTTCTAATTCCCTTTATGTAACAATATTGGATAATGTATAATAAAGCATCCTGTCTCACAGTTAGTTTTTGCGTCACAAGGAAACTCATTAGTGTGGATGAGCCCTTTAGTACTATTGAGCAGACCTTCAGGCTCTGTACCAGAGCCACTGAATTAGTCTCCAAAAGCTTCACATAACATCAGAAACTACTCTTAAAGGACTCTTAATATTAGAGCAGGATATTCAAACCACACACACACACACACACACACACACACACACACACACACACAATGATTCATGTTAATTATCCTTATGTAATTTGAGTATCTTGCCAAGAAATGTTAAGTTTATATATTTATATGTTAGGTAACTGCTCAGCTCCAGGTTCTCATGCAATGCCAGCCCATAGAGCAATTGTGTAAACAATCATATGTATATTACGGAGATGTTTGATGCCAGTGGTCAGACAATCTTGCTGTTCAAATTCTCCAAAATAATTGTAAATACTGAAGCTAAAAGTCAAGCGAAGCATCTCTCTAACTCAGATAGGAAGGAGGTCTCTTCCTCCATGTCAAGTGCCACATTTAACAAGTCAAGATCCACCTTATAGTATGTGTAAACGTAAGTACTCTCCACACAGTTTGGCAAGCTGCTCCCAGGCTTTGATTCACCACTTTCTGCTCTGACCAGGGGACATCAGCTGAGGCAGAGAATTTGCATTCCAAGGGGAAAAGTGTATTGTCAAGAATGCAATTAGCTCACACTGTTCACATTCCCTAATGTTTGGCATGAATTGGCCTGGAAAATTAATTACAACACAGGAGAGCATTCATGACAGAGAGGGCAGCGTTATGCTCACTGCCGTGCTCATCAGTGACAGTCTCAGCTGAGTCAGTGTGAATGTGTCTTCATCCCAAAAAGAGGCAGCACCATTCTTGGCTGGGACTCTGTTAAAAAGACCCAAAGCGAATTTCCTTCAAAGCTCTCTCATATATGGACTATTTGCATTTTTAAAATACGCAGCATGAGTTGACAATCAGTTGAAATGACCCCACAGAGCAGTAATATTAAAGTTAGCACATGAATGTTTGAGTGTATAAATGGATCATTAGTTATTTGTGAAATGTACATCAATCATCTGCACGTTTTCTTTTCCCATTTTGAGCCTCCATGCTCATGTTGAATCTAAAAAGGCAAGCCAAGCAACGGCTATTAGCATCTGTAGAAGGGACCTTGAATGTGTCTTGACATTATAAGCAATTACTACGTCAGCTGGAAATAAAAAAAATTGCTCCTTCTCCAAGAATATCAACAGAGCCTTAGTAAATGAGGAAGGGGAACAAAGAGAATTTGTATTCAAAGAGAAAGTCTGTTTTTTTTGTGAAACTTAGAGTAAAGAAGCAGTCTAAGCAGACAGAGCGCAAGTGCAGTTTCACACAAAAATAATACCAAAAATAGCACCGTGCTACCCGATCTGCATGAATACCTCAGCTTGACCACTCAACTCACCTCAGTACAAGCAGATTAATTTGCACTACTGTCAGCTTTCGACATGACATCACTTGCCAGGTTGTCAGTGAGAATCGCATCTTTTTCACTATATCAGGACACAAGTTTAAAATCCTCCAATCCTGATCTGACAGTGGTAGTGGTTCGTAGATGCCCTTCAATTTGCCTAAATACAAGCAAACAGTCATTCAAAGAGGGATTTTTGGCGAGAGTGGATACCATGTTCCCACAGACTCCTGGGTTGAGATCTAGCCCAGGTTTTTGGTCACAGACCATCTGAATCTTCGCTTTAATGTTCACCACGAAACACAGTGAAAGATCCCCTTCAAAAAATATTTAAAGTTAAAAACAGCCAACACAGAGAACCATCAACAGGACACTGGAAGGTACATACAGTATAATGTGGGGCCACATCATCGGTGTGTGTATGTTCATAGACACAAAGTAGGATGTAGGATGGCAGATTTGGGGACGAATAACTTCTGACATAGGGTGGTGTTGCTGGCTGGATGACATCTGAGTCTATAATGGAATTGGTCAAAGAATAGAGAAAGCAGAGAACTAACAAGTTAGTTAGTTAATGAGGAACTTTTCTGTACAAATGACCAAAATTATCTTCACTGCATAGCATTAATGCCAATACAGTACTATTGACAATACAGGGCAATGATGAGAACAAAGAGGCAATGACATGAAACTGTGTAAAAAAATATGCAAAGTGCCTGAAAACAGTTTACAGACTAGTTTCTGCACCTCCAGAAAGAACCTCAAATTACCATTGAGGCTCGTGGAAATGTAAACATGAAGTAAAGTATCCATTAGCAAAAGGAGTTACACCTGCTGCTTTCCAATAGAGACCTAACCAAAGCTTACCTAATATTTAAACACCTGGCCAGTAGTTGCAGAAGGATTACAAGACCTCTTCATGTTCCTGCCACTCTCATTATGTTGTTAAGAAAAAGAGGTTCTGGACAGTGTTAGTAATCCCAGGGAAGGCTGGTAATTAGATTTTGATAATTCCAGTCATCCGGATGGTAAATAATTTACCGTACAACCACAGTAGTCAAGGGATCGAACATGCCACACATGTCCCACAGGAAGAACACTCTTTAAATGGCCTTATAATGTAAAGACTGATGCTGTTCTACCACACAAACAGTGACTGCATTAAATCCCACACATTGGTCAGAACAGGAATAGAATTACCCCAGCATAGGGTTGGGCAATATGGCAAAATACTGCATACCATTTGGCAATACAAATTAGTTTATGACATTTATATGGTGGTAGCTATTCCTTTATTTTGTTTGGTAGTATTAGGCCATTGTAGACAATGTTGCAAGAAAAAAAATATATTTAAAATGATTATTGATATGATTTTTGTGTCAGTGTGATGACATACGTTATTTTTTTATATTTAATTTATATAATATATCCTGACTTTTAGTCCCTACTATGGGTCAAGCTCCATCCATCAGTCCTTCCATTTTCTGCTGCTTATCTGGGACCACGTCATGGTAGTAGCAAGCTAAGCAAGGTAGTCCAGACGTCCCTCTCCCCAGCAATGATTTCCAGCAGCTTGGGGATTCATTTATAATATAAAATAATATATAATATCTCCAGCATGTTCTGGGTCAAGCCTGGGGTCTCCTGCCAGTTGGACATGCCTGGAAAACCTTCAAAGGAAGGCGTCCAGGAGGCATCCTGATCAAATGCCCCAAACCACCTCAATTGGCTCCTTTCGATGCAAAGGAGCAGCGGCTCTACTCCATGATGAGATTATCAAGGTTATTCTTCAAACTTTGGAAAGCCCCATCCAGAATCACAGAAAACATTTTACAACAAGCTAAGTACTCTTCATGTAAAACTGGTGGAGTGTCCCTTTAATATATACATATGCATATATCAATAATATTGCCTCCTACCCCAGGACATAAGAACACACTCAAAATAAAATAAAAGTCATAAGACTATTTCAACTGGGACAAATAATCTCATGAACATTTCTGGGATATTTTTTCTCCTTCCAGATTCAATGTTTACTGCCTTGTCACTCCCCATGTTACACCTGTATATCCGTAAAAGCTTTCTCTTGTTGATTTCAATATCAAATGTTAAATATTTTTAAACACTTATTTTAACTAATCTAGTAATAGCAGTTGTAATTATGTCAAACATTTTTGGTCCACGTTAACCCCGTGGACACACTTGTCACTGGTGTTTGGATTAACCGAACCACTAACGAGATAATGAAACAGTGAGAACATGTTTATTTGATTACATTTGACAGATGTGTTTAATGTTTCCACAATAGCATTTGAGCCTGGGGAGCTGGAAGGAAGTAAAGAAGTAATTTGCAAGAATGTCCTCATTAGGTAGCCCTAACAAATCTGAATGATTGGGAGAGGTCTGTAGAGGCCATTTGAGACATCTGAGGGGGGAAAAAAAGCGTACCAGCTGCCTCAGCAGGAAGGAACGGCTGAATAAACAACTTCATGTCTAATGAGGAGCCAGTCATGATGAACTGATCACACAGCAAAGTGGGGAGCATGGTTTTACAAAAGTGCAAATTCTTTATAGTTTAAACCCTATTAATGAGATGATAATATTTACCGGGTTAACCTCTGTAGGCTCTATTTATTCTCCACTTTCATCTACAGACCATAGGAAAACTAATAATAATAATAATAATAATAGTATAGTGCTGTCTGTGAGTGAAAGGGATTATTTAAAATATTTTGGTAAATGGTTTGTCTAGAAAACAAATCATCTTATATGTGCATTAAAGATTGATACCCATTTTCAGAATATCCACACAAAGCCCTGTGCTGTCTAGACGAGTTCAGGTTTTAACCTGGAATGTGGTGCATTCCTTAACCTTTAACTTCTAAATGTAGCATGACCTAACCTTTAACATGTTGAGATAAAGGAACCTACAGCAGCTTACTGGGGCAAAGTTTATTTGCTTAAAAACACAACAGGGTAACACAGAAATGGGCTTAACACAGACTTTTCAATTACCTCAGTGAATTTAATTTTGACACATAAAACAGGCTGTTTCTTTTTTTTTTTTGTAAAACTAATTGGAATTTAAACATTTTAAATCATTGCAGTTTATACATTTTTTTCATAGATTTCTGTGAGTACATTTTAAGATATTGTGGTTGAAAATGTGTGTATTTCACTCGGATTGTAAAAAAGCCCATTTATATAAGACGTTGAAACTGATTCAATTCTATTTTAGAACTGATTATTTTATTTTAATTCTTCTAGTTTAAATTATATTTAAACTTACAATACAATACATTATGTAAAATGTAAATTATGTCGTTTTACTCTGTTAATTTCTTGGCAGGAAAAATCATTCTTTGAAATATCACATCACCTTTGAGAGCACTGTAGGCTTAGTTGGTATGCTGTCAGATGTTTCTTTACAGCAGGATGATGGTATTATCTCCGAGTATACGTACATTATACAGTACTATGTGACACGCCATTCTCAAGCCTCTCCATGCAGGAGCAGGGTGGGTGGAGTCAGGTTATCAGGGAGGCTCTGTTCATCTGTGCAGTGACCCCAGATGATATTTGGCTCACTTCTGCCATGACTGCACTATAGACACTATAGCTGGAAATAGTCATTTCCACCCTTTTGTATATGGTTTGTTTACTTTGGTTATCTTTTACTTATTTTCTCTTCCTGTTAGGCAAGAAAAATACATTTTATGTAACAACTAATGGATAGCCTGTAACTGTTAATTAGCTATATCACTGACGTACCAAGAAGTCATTGCCGTTGTTTTTTCTCCCTTTTCCCTTTCATTCAAAGCTAATTTGTGTTCTGAAAATTAGCTTTGATTGCCAATTGGCATTTTATTTAGTCAAGGACATCATGCTTAGGTCTGCTCCACTTAAAAAGTGGTATGTATACACAAGAGTTGGCTAAATTAGCAATATGCAGTATTCAGCATAATTGTGAATGACCAAGAACCTGTGTCAAGAGCCTATCCGTAAGGATAGCCAGCTAGGCTATCTAAAGTACACTCTGAGTCCAAAAGTAAGAACTTTTGGACTCAGAGTGTACTGTTTGGCTTTATAAACAGATTTACATAATGTTGTTTCCTCGTCATTTTAGTGTATTTGTTATAAGGATTGACAGAGTATTAAGCAGAATTATTGTGCATATAATCTACATCATTTTAATTTCATCCAGTAAAACCAAGTGACCTTGATTGCTCACATCATAAATTACATATATTTTAAGTAAGCATTAGCGTATACATTTTCATTGCATGTATGTGCTTTTGCTCAAACAGTTTAACCTCACATTGGAGTTCTCTAATATATTTAGCTTATTATTTTTTCAACTCGGATGTGTTGCAGCACATTCCATGTACTAGGAAAGATGCTTCCAAACTGTGTTTATGTTTGTGAAATGTTTCCTTGGAAGGATGGTTGGCTCATGTGCCCACCAGTTCAATCCACGCCAGTTTCCCACTGTAATGTGATACATTGACTTACACAATTATCTGATGTTAATTACTGCGTATCTTTCAAAGCATTTGACCACGGTAATGCCTCTGCATTTTTACAACTTTGATCACGGGGTTGATGTACTGCAGAGTAAGTTTGTGAGTTTTTTACTGCCCCCTCTGTAGATGAATTAAAACCAGCCAAAAACCCAACCAAATAAACAGCAAAATGATCCGGGTTATTGATCAAGAGCTGAACAAAGTTCACCGACAGTTGACTCTGGCTTTCTGGCCAATCTTAGCCTTAGAGGCGGGGGATAGAAAAAGTGCAAGATGATACATATGTGCTCCAGTTCCTCTGAGGAGAAGTCGAAGTCAGCAGAGCAAGTTAAGCAGGGAAGAGAAATCTTTTTTTTAAAATGGTTTCAATTAAGTCGCCGTCTCTGGTGCCGGTGTCCTGCGCACAGGTTCTGCTCGGTGTGGGCTGCTTGGCTGTCGCCCTTCTCGCTTTCCTGCTGGCTCGCCAGCTCCTCAAGCAGAGACGACCCCCGGGCTTCCCTCCTGGTCCATCTCCCATCCCTGTGATAGGGAACATTCTGTCTCTAGCCACCGAGCCGCACGTCTTTCTCAAGAAGCAGAGTGAAGTACATGGAAAGGTAATGACTCGGACTCTGCCCAAAGTGCATTTTACGACTGCAAAGCTTTTTATCTGAGTGCTCTGCAAACTGTGCAGTGCATGAACCTACACAAGAGGTTTCCGATTTTCTCTACGCTCACGTGCACACGCGCGCGCACACACAGACACACACTTTGGGAAACGAACAAAAGAGACTCGCCCTAACATTTGGCAGTCTGCAGCTTTTGCTTGGAGGAGAATAACTGGCAAATCAGAGGCTCCCAAATACGAAAGTCTCCTCCCCCCAATGTACATTTGATATAAGGACACATACTTCCTTTTTGCTGACACAGGCTTTTTAAAGTTAAACATACTTTTGGTGCACAGCTGGATAGATCTGCAGATGGAGAGATAGGGCTAAAAAGAAGTTCAGAATCTGTTTCATTCACCCTCTGTCCCGTTAAATAGGGAAGATAAACTCATCCTCATATAGCAAAATGTTGCAACATGCCTGCAATTGTGGTAGAAATCTCACATTCTTTGACAAAGGCTTAACTTGCATAGATAGATATGTGTGCAAAGAACAAAAGGAGTACAGTACTCATGTTGCAATGTGTACCTTTCAGATTTTCAGTCTTGACCTGGGAGGCATCTTAACTGTGGTATTAAATGGATATGACTGTGTAAGGGAATGCCTTTACCATCAGAGCGAGGTGTTTGCTGATCGCCCATCACTGCCTTTATTCAAGAAAATGACCAAAATGGGTGGTAAGATTCTGTGATAAGATTGCAATGTATACCATTTTTCATGCATCAGTATCTGAATGAGATTGCAGTTGAAATGATAAATGATCAAACGTATTTCTTTCTCCACCACCCAAAGGGCTTCTAAATTGTAAATATGGCAAAGGCTGGATTGAACACCGCAAACTGGCATGCAACTCTTTCCGTTACTTCGGCAGTGGCCAGAGACTATTTGAGAGGAAGATCTCAGAGGAGTGCATGTTCTTTGTTGATGCCATTGATGAACACAAGGGGAAACCCTTCAACCCCAAACACCTAGTGACCAATGCCGTGTCCAACATTACCAACCTGATCATTTTTGGGCAGCGTTTTACTTATGACGACCGCAACTTCCAGCACATGATTGAGATATTCAGTGAGAACGTGGAGCTAGCAGTGAGCGGCTGGGCCCTCCTCTACAATGCCTTCCCTTGGATTGAGTATGTGCCCTTTGGAAAACACCAGAAGCTGTTCCGCAATGCTGCTGAGGTGTATGACTTCTTACTGGAGGTTATAAACGTTTTTTCACAGGGCAGGGTACCACATGTACCTCGCCATTATGTTGATGCCTATTTGGATGAGTTGGAGCAGAATACTGGAGACCCCAGTTCTTCTTTTTCCTATGAGAACCTCATTTATTCAGTGGGTGAGCTCATTATAGCTGGCACAGAGACCACGACTAACACCCTGCGTTGGGCCATGCTGTACATGGCCCTGTATCCAAACATACAAGGTTAGTTATAGTAGAAGCATCATCCCAGAATGGGAACATTTGACTTATAATGTGACCGTGAGAGATGTTTAATGCTCATCTGTTTGTAGACTGTTTGCTTTAAATTGAATGGTTATGTAATGTTGCGCATGACTAAATGCCTGATGGTGTCTGTGTTTTCCTTCAAAGACCGGGTCCACAAGGAGATCGACAGCGTGCTGGTCAATGGGAGGGCACCCACTTTAGAGGACAAACAGAAGATGCCCTATGTAGAGGCTGTCCTGCACGAGGTCCTTCGCTTCTGCAACATTGTCCCACTTGGTATTTTCCGTGCCACCTCCCAGGATGCAAAGGTCAACGGCTACACAATTCCCAAAGGCACCATGGTGATCACAAACCTCTACTCAGTGCACTTTGATGAGAAGTACTGGAACGATCCAGGTGTTTTCTCACCACAGAGGTTTCTGGACAGCAATGGCAACTTTGTGAGGCGTGATGGCTTCCTGCCATTCTCCATGGGTTAGTCTCTTTATGTTTCACTTAAATTCCAACACTCCTGATATTAATTATTGTGGCTCTAGTAATAGTAAAGTAAACTAGTAAACGAGACAGTCAACAACCAGTGGCTATTTCGTTTTACAACAAATTGATTTCATGAACCACATAAGAAATCTAGAGACTCTAGGATTTAGGTCCGTAAACCTTATTTCCACTGCATGGTACTGCTCGACTCAACCCACTTTTGTTACCAAGTACTTTTCTCAATTTTGTTTTTCTTAGCTGATTGTTATAGCGATGCTGTGGGAAACTGCAGTGACATCATCTTCAACGCGACACAAACACACACTTTCGCTGGAACCAAATAGAGGATTGGAACCAAATTGATGGTAGCTTGTCTATTTAAAAATGGTGGGATGATTATCTCTTACCAATCAATGGTCTGCAGTGTTGCAGTGTGTACTCCACATTTTAGTATCAGTCCAGTTAGCTTGGAAACTTGACAGAGGTTATACCAAAAAAGTACCAGGTATCAGGTACTGTCCACAACTTTTGCCAATGGAAAACCAAAAAAGAACGGATCCAAGTGAGTCGAATCAAGGCGTGCCACACTATGCAGTGGAAATGAAGCATTAGATCAGTGAAACTGGCAGGTAATTACAGTATGTTCATGGTCAGCGCTGATCCCAGAATCAGATGCTTCCAAATCATCAGCAAACACATAAAACTTAAGCAACACACATGGATGTGCACATCAGCAGCAATGAGGTCTTATTTACACTAAATTCTTATTTCTCCTTAGTACACTTAGTAAACTTCTTCAACCCTTAAATGAAATAGAAAAACTATACCCCATGTTTCATACTGAAATCACACTTACATAAACTCCAAACCAACCTTTGCAATATAAGAAGAAATACGTAAAAATGCCCTTTTGTTTAGAACAGAACAATAACATTTTCATGTTCCTACAGTCCATTTTTATCACAGTTCATTGGCCATATCAGTCATAGAATCCATAAAACCCCCCAATTTGAAACAAATCTTTTACATCTCCCGGACCCACAATCCTCAATTAAACCAGATTTTCTCCTCTGTAAGGTTTGTGTTTCCCAATATCTTTGCTTGTATTTCTGAGGAATAAATTGGCCAGATGTTGCGCCTGTCTGTGTGTGAGAGAGTCTAAATCAAAGAATTTTCTTTTCTCAGGAAGGCGCAACTGCCTTGGCGAACAGCTGGCCAGGATGGAGATGTTCCTTTTTTTCACCACTTTATTGCAGAGGTTTCATCTTCAGTTTCCTCCAGGAACCGTTCCCACTGTCACTCCCAAACTGGGCATGACCTTACAGCCGAAACCTTACTCCATCTGTGCTGTCCGCAGGCAGCAGAAAAGTCTCTGCTCTGGAGACACTCCTTATCACAAGTAGGCATCAGGCATTTATTACAGCTTGTTCAACTGTTCAAGCCAGAATTGTATAATTTTGCACAGCAATGCAACCACATGATACAGGTGTATAAAACTGTATCACTTTGGATTGTAGTGTCCAGTTCAGGTGCATTACAGTTTTTCCAAAGGACTTTCTGTGACAAAAATAGCTCTTTACATATGGACATGTGATCCAGTTTATCCAATTACTATCGAATTCATTTACTGAGCAATATGCATGTTTGCACAATACTTTTAAGTAGCAGTGGAGGAGAATGAATTGATGCTAAAAGGACATGCTGGGAACATGTGTCAACAAGTGTCCTACTAATTTAGTTCTCTGTAGTTCAGAGGTTCTCTGAGCCCAGACAGAAATGTATATGAACCTTGGTGCGGCAGTGATGGGTTAATTATCTGTCAATGATTTATAGTAAGTACACCTATGATGGTTCATAGCCCTACCTTCTCAGGACAGCTTCAGGTCAGACAAATGACACCACCTGATTATTTGTACGTGTACGGGGCGAAATGGGGCATACTTTCCAAGAAAGTTCTTTAAACTGTTGGAGCTGGACATGGGCCAAGATTTACGTCATCTGGACCGACTCTGACCCCTTCTCCAGGCATAGCACTCTGTGGAAAATCTGTCTCTTAGAAGGCAAATGCAACCCCTGTGAATTTCTAGAAACTGACTATGCAACACTGGTTTCTGCTAAATGGTGCTTATCAGTACTAACAAAGTACTCCATTTATGTTTGAGGTTAATGTTTGTTTGTCCTTTTTTTCAATACTGATGGTATGATGTTTTTTTGAGTATTCATAAATTTCTTAAGATATTGAAAAGTCACCCTGTCTTCTTTTAGCTACTGTTAAATTGCTAGAACCCAGAAAGATCTCATATATATTACTTATGTGCTATACCAAATATTAAGATCCCATCCAATTGATTATGTGTCAAGTTCTAAGTTTACCTCCCCTCCCCCCCCCCTGACAATTCAATACATTACGTGCTGTATATATAGTAATCAATGGTACGGTGAGCACAGTATTTTCTGTCCCTTTTAGCAAACATAACATTTAATCCGGCATATAATGATTAGATCTTTTTTTGTCCACTTGGGGGAAAACACAAACACACTGACATAGGATCACCTTGATATGGCCCTCTTGTTAACAAACAACGGCTTATTCACAAATAGGGCAAACACAGAAACATTGGCATCAATTTGGAGTTGTGTTTAAAGCAGTCAGGTTCAATATTCACTCTCTGTATAGCTCTGTTTTCACCCTCTACCAACTCTAGCTCTGGAATTATCGATCTCTTTAGAACTATTCGGTCTCAGCCAAAAACAATACTGAAAGATGCTAAAGTGCTGAGGGGAACTGTAGAGTCGTGGAAAATTCTCTGTGGGTTCATTCATTACAGCAGGCATTGCACAGATCGATTTGATCCTTTGTTCCTATAAATATATATTTATAATGGCAGCTTTAAAGGCTCTGCACACCAACACAGGTGTTTTCAATTACTATGGCTGATTAGACTCTGCTCAGGTTGAAGTTGGGTGGATTTATGCAGGATATCATGCCCTGGTAGATTAGGGGGCAAGATGTCCCACCTTAACAAGTGTGATATAACTAAGGACGAGGAAGATGTCAATCAAGCATGTTGTACACACCCACACTGTACAGTCTAATGAGGCTTATAAGTGAGAACACCTGTGTGGGTCTTTAAGGTTATTCTCTGTTTATTTGGGGTGGCATCGACAAAACACAGAAGGCAGTGTTATATATAGTATATTGTGAGTTCACACAGACACACACGCGCCAATAAAAATCAATGAAAACTTCTGATACTTTAGGGATGGTGTTTTATGACAGCTATAAATAACAAAAATCAGTTGCCCCCACAATGTAGATAAGGGTGAATGGTTACATTAGACAAACATACGTATATTGATGCTACATAAGGGTAACAACCATTCATAGATGTATTTATGGCACAATCATCAGAGGACACTGTGGTTTGAAAGACTGCACAGTGAGAAGCCAACAAAGTTTTACAACTTAATGAGCCAGAGTATGTTGGGTCGGGAACTACCAAGGCTTTATGATCCAGCATGGGTCCATGTGAAAAAACTGACGACAGAGTTGTCAGAATGTATATGGCTCTGACCTGAGTCCAACTCTGACTCTTGACACTGTCACTGCCACTTTAAGCCTGGTGGAATGTTTGACTCAAAGTGTTTCTCTTGCATGAACAGTACTGGAGCCCAGAGAAATTTTGCCAATCAGCGTATCACAGCCCACAAAACTACTGTATGTAGGTAAAGTTTGGCACTAGTTGGGTCGACTGAGACAACAGTGATAGAGAGAGATAATGAAGAATATAAGAGTGGTTATGGTACAGAACAGGGAGAGGCTGAAACCAAGTGAGAAATCAAAATCAAAACACCAAACCCCACAGTTCCACACCTGTAAATAGAAGTAGATAAAAACTCTGGAAACACAATGGTAATTACAGGATCTCAATGTACAACATGTCAGCTGCATGTAGAAAACAGATGTATTCATTTGATTATTTAAAAAATATATATTTTTATGCACATACTCTTTTGTACAGCGGCTAAACACTTGTTTGGTATTAAAATGTGCACACCTGTATCTATTTTTTTGTCTTTAAATATTACTACCTTGATTTACACTGCTTACTTAAGATTTTGATATAATAAGGTGATAAAGGATCTAGGAAACAATTCAGCTGTCCCTTTCATAAAACATTTTATTGTAGTGGAATGCCAAGAGTTCTAAAAGACCAAAATAGAGAAGTAATAGTTTTTAAAACCGGCCTTGTGGCACATTGTGTGTGTGTGTGTGTGTGTGTGTGTGTGTGTGTGTGTGTGTGTATATATATATATATATATATATATATATATATATATATATAAACAACACCAAAGTGAAATGAAACCCTGGATCCCTTCTTTACACACTGGCCGAGTTATGGGGTTGGCAAAAACCAAACAAATTGGAAAAAAGAGCTGGGTGAGCCTTCAGCTTGTCTAAACACAGATGAGTAGACGTTGTACTGTTTGTTTAAAACAATGCAGAGAACAAAGAATAATTAAAAAAAACATTACTGCAAGATTGTACAATGTGTTGTGTTGCTGCAGAAGAGACACTTGCAGTCTGTTGACAATCAAGCTAACTTTTCTCCAGTGAGGTTGTAAAAAGGTTATTAAAACAGTGTATGAATGGCCAAGAGACAGCACATACTGTATGCTCCTCTTCACAGAGGATTTCAATTTCTTGAATTTGTTTGTAGTCAAGTTGTTCATTGAGAGATTACAAACTACTTCAGTCACCCAGATTTAAATTGTCTTAGTTTTTAAAGAGTATTTCATATTAATGACATAAATTCTTGCAAAATAATTATTAAACTTTGCGTGAATCCTGAGTAACCTTTAAAAAAATACTTAGAATCAAAAAGGAAAATGAAGAATCCATTCATTGAAACAGTACTCCTGATCTCAATGCAACATGTTAAACACCAGAGGACATTTCACTGATTAGAAACCAACCATTACTGAAGGACACACAAACATACACACAAATTACATACTAAAATAATAAAAAATGTGCTCTCTTTCTCCCTACTCATTCTCTCTATCACATTCCCACCAAAAATATTCACACACTCAAACAAAATGAAGCAAGGAAAGTTAAAGAATCAAAAAGAAAGAGAAAAGATGGGTGGTACACATGAATAAAAGCATCAAAAATGATGCAGATATAATGCTATTAATCAGTCAACATTTCAATAATGTCTCTGTGACTGAGTCTGATACAGTGTTTCGTGTCACCAGCAAGGAGAGAGAACTACACAAGCCTAGGCTCTGGGCCAATATGGACTCAGTAACGGTTCAGACAGGCACATTTGATATATATATATATATATTTACATATACATACATACATATATATATATTTACATATATATATATATATATTTACATATATATACATACATATATATATATATATATATTTACATATATATACAT
>JAVQJL010031528.1:0-10073 GCA_036024295.1 Nannoperca obscura | reverse complement strand
AGCGGACTCCAAAACAGCCACTCTCGTTAACTGACGGCATGTTGCCAAGCTGTCATTCACATCAAAACTGGCCAATAGAAACAAAATTTTAGGGTTTGAAAGCAAAAGTTTAGAGTTTGCAAGCCAAAGTCTGGAAAGTTTCTCTCTCAAACCACTGTTTTGACTGCTTTAAAAAGAAACAAAATTCTCTCCATATAGTAGTACGGCCCCTTCGCCACCAAAGCGAACTTTGCACTGCTTCTAGTTAAATCCCTTTTGCTGCAACATTCAAGCGACTTACCTTAATCTGTGCCTCTAAGACGGTTCCGTGGCCGGCTACCAGCAGTATACAGATCATTGGTAAAGTTCCGTTGCTTCTGATATCAATAAAAACAGTGCAGTGGTTGAGGAATATCTACGGTATCAAGTACTTAATTCTCCGAGCGTCAATGAAGTGGAGTACTTCCGCAAAGAACCTTCACAATAAAACACAATCACTACGGATACCCGTTCATCTTCATGTTACATACATGCAGATCAACAGTGCATGTACACTCATGACTAAGGTGGAATACAAAAAAAAGATCGTCTACATGATTTAACCAATTTACCAACTTTAATTAACGCACCTGAACGTGGTTTTTAACATACAGTATATGGTTTGAGTTTTTTTTTTATTATAAAGACATACATAGCCTACCTACAATGCAATGCTTAACAACCTCTGTTTATTTACATTTAGTTACATTGTTGCAATGCAATTATTCTCCCCAGTGAGGTTTCATGAAACATACAAAAATAGAAAGCAAACGTCCCAAACTAAAGTAATAATGATGATAAAAGATCAAAAATCAAAGCATGATTACAATGTTTTTCCGTGACATTAACACAAGTGCGTTTCATACAGAGAAGCACAGTTCTGCAAAGGTTAAGAAAAAGAGACTGACGTGAGTAGATGGTCATGTTTTCGAGCTTACTGGTGGTTAATGAACAATCATGTTTGTGGAGGAAGGCATTCAACGAGGGCTTTGTTAAACTGATTTGACTTTTGACACTCAAGTTGATGTTAAAAATGTTTTATCATGTTATTATGATTGGGCTTGACAAAGGATGTCAAGTCTGTAAAAAGTTTCAAAGATAATATTCAAAAGGTGTCATTTAGCAAACAAGCTGGATTTGAATATTAAAGGTAATATTTGATTATTTCACATTTCATGCACACTATCACAAATAAAGTATCTTTTTGGCCTATACGTGGTTCTCTTCAAATACCCGTTGGCAACAGGCTTCTCACTGGGGATCTGTGCTGGATGATCCCACAATGCCATGCTGCCGCAGCAGGTTCCTCAGGATCTGATTCTTGGACTTCCAGTCTTCCACCTGAACAACAGATACAACACAGTCACGATGAAGTATTAATGACTCATCAGCTGACTTACTACGTCATGTTTAACTGTGGAAATAGATGGTGCAGGTTGCTATATTGGGCTGATAACTGGTCTTTGTTAGAATGTAGTTATCATCCACATGCTCCACATGGTCTCTTAGCATTCAACAGACTAATTCGGGTTGAAGGTGGACATAAACCAACCATCATTACCGCAGTGGCAACTATTTTTTGTTTAAACTAACGTTATCGGAAACTATTTTCACGATTGATTAAATGTTTAAGTCAATTCCCAACTAAGAATGCAATATATTTGATGGGAATTGAATATCTTTGGGTTTTAGACTTGTTCTTTTAGAAATTCTGCTGGGCATTTTTCACAGTTTTAGGACTTTTTGTAGACCAAACTTTTAGTCAATTTAATCAATCAGTTACATTATAATTAATCTAATCTCTAATCTAATTAAACTCATTAAATCCTCCCATTTTCATTCTGAGTGACGTGCCAACAACCTGTCACTTGAGGAGAGCTAAATAATGTTGTCTGCCAGCAGAGTGCCACTCATCCCTTCATAGCTGGACTGTGTCCTCTCTAGCTGTTGTCATGTAGGCACATTTACCATCTACGTTTTTTCTAAATACTTTTCTAAAACGTCATGAGGTTGAGGAAAGACGTGAAGGAGAATTCACAAGGATCCAACTGCATGTACACTAGGCTACGTAATAATAAGCTATCAATGTGGATCCGCTGTGGTCGCCTTAAATGTTGCTGCCACAGAAATTGTGGGAGAGTTGTCTCCTTTTGACCAGCTGCCACTTAGATCCTTCCAGGTGATTCCACTCATTCCACTCATTACAATTTCATGTGCTTGATTGTAATGCAAGAATCATGTTGATTTATAATCATAAACTAGCAATTAATCCCACTACACAGCAGTTTCGCATCTAGACTGTGAAGGTCAGACAAAGAATGTGTGTTTTCAGGACGGATAACTTCACCAAGACTATTTATCTGTCGTAGGAGGCAGCTGCTAACTGAAACATGCCCATTTCCATTGTCCGAGTACATTTGTCATCAGAACACATAAATCAGCAGATGGATTAGTCTTTACAGACCTATTAACACTAACTGAGGAAAACACTATATCTTTGCCATTTCTTTCTACCAACATTTGACACCTTGTTCAGTGACAAAAAGTAACGAAACTCGACAGCTTTACTCCCAAAGTACAGGCAAACACATGCAGACGTACCTCCTGTCTAAGCAGCTGGTTGTCGATCCTGAGACGATCAAGAGTGCCGATGTCGTCCCCCAGCTTCAGGTTGCTCTGTCGGAGTTCCTTGATGTACTCGCAGGCTTTGGACAAGATTCCTCCTTTACTCTGCGACAACACACAGGAGAACTTTAACATTCACAAACTGCCTCTGCTTTTTCTTTCTCAGTCCTCTCTAACGTAATTATGTGAAGAGTCTGAAGAGTAACATTGTTTCACTGAATTTAACCCATTTTTGCTAGAAAGAGTGGAGTCCGATGCTGAGCTGGACTCACCTGTCCTGTCTTTGTATAGTCAATGTTACAGTCTGGGATGGTCTTTGACAGCTGCACAATCCAGTTGTTGATCTTGTCCCTGCGCCGGCGCTCAACTGTTGCAACATTAGAATTTGACTTAACTCTATCATTCATACCCGTATGGACATTTGTAGGAAAATGCAGCCTCGTCTCCAGCTGCTCACACTGGATACGAGCACTAACCTTCGTTGTGCTGGGCTCGCCGTTTCTCGTCTCTGGAAGCCCGAGGAGCCTCTTGCTTTCTAGAAAACAGATCACAACAAAGATATTAAGTTGGCTCGGCAAGCTGGATGTACAAGATTTTCCACATTTAGCACTTCAAATGAGATGCATCAGTGTGTAATTAATACGCTATGTATGGCTGAGTGCGAGGGGCGATTGTCCTTTGATTGGAACCCGTCAAAACTTCCTGGGGTGACATCATCACATAAAGCTGCCCTGTAAAAGAAAAGCTTAGTGTCAGCTGCAGAGAATATGTATAAGTAGACATCTATCATCGTATAATGAACATCTGAAAATAATTCAAGTACCGTAAAGCCTTTAAATTATGGGCAATTAAAAAAAAAAATTGTTTAAACATTTGCTTTTGGGTAAGGGTTAGTTTGATTTAATTCCATCAGTTATTATGTTTTTTTTTTATGTTCATGATTATTATTTATATTTAAATGTAACAAAGCCAGTATCAAATGAAAATGGCGTTGTACTGTATTTTGTAAGAAGCATAGCCAGGATTTCTATACGGGCAGATAATTACCTGTGGGTGTGGTCTGGCCCAGCAGCGTGTCAGAGGCCTGCACTGTGGTCACCATGGTGCCAGTGGTGGCTTCTGCAATGGTTGCGGGGTAGTAGGTGTACTGTGTCTCTGTGCTGCCGTCTCCCTCCAACCCCTCAGACTGGGAGAACACAGCCTGACATCAAAGAGACATTAGCTCCACTGTTAGCCTTATGCTACACTGTACAACTGGTGCAAAAGAAACAAGAGATCAAATCTATCAGGAAATCAGCAAGCTACTGTCGAGGCAGTAACTGCTGTAGAGAACACCCAGAGCCACCTGCACATTTTAAAGTGTTTTACCAGAACACTGTCCTTTGATGTTGGGTAGATTTAAAAGCCTCTGACACAACATGTCTAGACTACATGCCGAATGTGACTGAGTATATAATATCATTCACAGAAGGACAGATGCATAGTATAGAGAAGTAACTTTAAATAACTAAAATACTGTTTATTATGAGCATCTAATACATACAAAAACTGAGCATGAAAGAAACAGAAAAGAAAGGCATAACATACACAAAACATAATTAGTAAATATAAAGTGTACCGAGATAAAACAAATAGCCACAAATAAAGTGAAGGGACTATTTGCAAGAAAAATGTAAAGAAAATACAAAAATTGCACAACACAGAAAGTGCCCTTCAGGTGTCTTGCAGCTAAAAAGTATTTAAAGTGTGTGTTTTATAATGCAAAGACAGTAGCACATGTTATCTGTCAACAAAACACATTTTGTGATTACAGTAACTTATAGAAATAGAAATTATCTGTGGCCTATGTAAACCTTTGTCTGGATCAGAGGTGGAGGCTAGTTAGTAATCAGTGACTATTAACGCCTACCGGCCACCATCAAATCAGAGCCACCCCCCATCTTATAAGAAGTCATTCAATTAGAACATCAGTGACGATGGGGTTCAAGCTGTTGCCTCATCTACCTCTGTAGCAAGGAAGTTTGTTTTTGTCCAGACCAAAGAAAACGTGTGTCCTATGTTTATAAGTAAATGGGTTTTGGGGTTGGTGTTGCATTACACAGCTTAGATTTGCCAAAATGCTGAGCCACTAAGGGCTGCAGGAATGAGCCCTAAAACCTGGAAATTGAGTAAGCATTTTCAGTCTTTACGTGTCTCAAAAACAGCGGTTGCTAACAAGTGGTTAGCACCTAAATGAGACTACAGAGGTTACCGGGGACATTAAACGTCATCACAGCAAACACACTCATCGACTCACTATCGCTCATCGGCTCAAGACATTATACAGACCCTGCGTTTGAGACGTCTGCCTTTACAGCCTTGTTGTGTTAATTCTCGGGCTCTTGCAAACTGTTCTAACTTAAACTTTCAAGAAAGCGTTTGGTAGAAGAGGTAACACATAAATCATAAAAGTGGGGTTCATTTGTGAAGATTATCTTGCTGAAAAAAAAGTATGATGTAAGTATCATAAACTTTTATTTACCACAGACTTTCTTTTCTGCAATAATCTAAAATCCAGTGGAAAGATTTTTGTCGAGGGCAATGCTGACTTCCGGGTTGTAATACGCCGTCCCTGCAGGACTCTATACTGATACATATATTCACAGAAATAGTTGATTAGATATGTATCTGACACACTAAAATAAGAGCTGTAGCATACTTAATGTAGGTACAAGCTGCTTGATTCAAATACTTGATGTCTTTTACGTTTAAATTATTAATATGATGTAACTGAAATGTTGACTCGGAGAAATGTGACATGGGATTTTCTACTTTACTAACCCGTTTTGATGTCATACTGTATTGATGTTTGTAGCAAACACGTCAGATTTGAAAGGTGACAGTAAAAGCTTATCACTTTTGTCTTTTATGAAGATCAGAATTATTCCTGCTCAAACTGTTGCTTTAGTGTCCTCACCTGTGTGACAGCCTGAGTGGTTGCAGGGAAACCAGTGACCAGGCTGACCTCTGCAGCTCCATCTGTCTGACCCTCCAGCTGGCCATCTGACACCTGGATCACTCTGTAGGTCACCTGGGACACAACAGATTACACTGAGTGATTAATATTTCATTATCACTAACTGTAGAGCACACAGATCCAGAATCTAAATCTAACTTCTACTTTTAGGTCTCCATCAAGAAGTGGATCATGAGTACTGAGACCAGGAGGTAATGTGACTTTGGTACTGGCACAATTATCAAGACACACTTGTTAACATCCGTTTGCATGAATGCAGTGACGACAACAACAGGTTATTTCTAGTGCAAGTCACTCTTGACAACTGCTTGAATTTCCATTACAAGCATTGGTTTGTCTCAGATGCTATTTTCTACTCACAAATGAGAAATCCTGCAGCAGAAGTGTTCCGTGAACCTGATCAACAAGGACCCAGGACAGCCTGGGTGGGGGGCCTTGTGATGACTGTTTGGCCAATGAAAGGCTCTTCTTTTGGCCCTTACTTTTTGTTTGTTTGTTTTTGGGGGGGCAGGGTGGAGTGGTGAGCGGGGTCCCCTTTGGTTACAGCCAGTCCGTCACGTGACCCCCCCCCCCAGGTATTGTAGAGATCTTGTGGATTCAGGAGTGGAGGTCTATAGCAACATTTGGGAAGGTACTTAATTTGTTTTAAACTAAATAACACTCACAAATTTAAATTCACTCCAGAGTGCCCAGTGTGTCCATAGTTTTCAGTTCTGCATCTACGATATTAATTACATGTTGTCGTCATGCTGTGGGTCTGTCTTATTGCTGTCTGAGTGCAGCAGCTCGAGAAAGATTTTCCCTGAGTTTCCCCCTCTCAGACTCACATGGGTGTATTTGTGGTTATGTATAATATAGAACAGTGAATGTATCTGCTCAAGTGCCTCTCGGTGGAAATAACACCTCACGGGTTAACTGAAATGACCATGTGTTTTTGTCAGTACTACCTGCCCGCCTGCCCCTTCTGTCTTGAAGAGATATTTGATCGGTTGGTCAGTGAAGGTGGCAGCAGACTGAATGGTGGCAATAGCTGCTGGGTCCTCTGCCGTGGCTACGGATCCTGAAAGAACACAAAGCCACATATTATTACTGTTTCAGGTATCCTCAAACAACCACATGTGCTCTTACACGGTAGGAACTGAAAAGAGTGCAATACACAGCATGTTTTCATGGTTAAAATGTCTTGGTACACGCACTGATGGTGGCTTTAAAGGATTTCCCTAGATTGGGATAAGACACACACGGCGTATGATAATATTAAAAGCCTGAACCGAATACTATGAAAGACAGTGCTTTAAACTGGGGTGTTTGACTCATGATAGCACATACAAATACCCAAACATTCCTTTAGGTTTCCATTTTAATAACTTTAATATTGAATAACACAATAATGATAGCGACATCCATTCAATAAGTAACAGTAGAACCGTGTTTTGTTTTACCTTCCTCGTTGACGGCAACACTCCCATCTGGTTCAGGGCTTTTCTGTTGGCTGCACACATTGAATTACAAGAGTGAAGTCATGCTGTGGTTAAATTAGCTCATTATTTAATGAACAACTTGATAGTCAGTGGCAGCGTGGTAGCCTAGCATTCAATGTATTTTTGTTGTTATTAGTCGACAATGGCGAATGTTACCGTCCCACTCACCTCTTCATTTCTGCCGACAGTCGTGGACGAGGAGACCGCCTTCACTCGCTCCCACAGCCCGACTGTCAAACAAGTTCATAAGTTCGACAAAAAGACAGAAGGAACTTTGCTCGAAACTATAGAATAGCGACTATCAATGTGACTTTAAACGACAGTGACCCTAAAGCAGAAGATTAAATCTGGGTCGGTGTTGGAAAGGGTTGTTGGAAGCTAGCTGAGGCAGAGCGAACGTTACCACGGTGATAACGGAAACTGGCCGCCTCTGCCTTCAAAATAAAAGCATACAATTATAGCGTACCAAACGAAAATATATGTGGTATATACATGCATATGCGACGAAAAGTACTATGGAAGTGCGTTTTCATTTACTTCATAATAATTCTTACATGTGGTCTGTGTTTTTACTTTTATGCTCTTTCTCTCAGATACATTTGAATAGATATGTACATACGTATTTTACATTAGCGATTGGAACCGGAAATCAGATGTTTCAGTGTTGCTTCCTCGACACAGATCCTACCTTTCTGCTACATTACCACTCGGCCCCAGCGGTTTTTACAGATGTTTAACAAAGCACTTTCCTTTCCGCTAGCTTTGTGGGGGCCGTGTCCACAATAGCAGATGAATGCGGTGTAAAATGATATTTAAATGGGTAAATTATGCACATAGTGCTAAATTATGTTGAATTAATATATTTCAGTCTGAACAAAGATCTACTTACGCCGCAGTGGTCCCTCCCCCGATATTTGTCAACAGACTGGCAACGGTGTCGCTACACGCATGCGCGACAGGAAACGAGTTCTCAGCGGTCCAGTTCATAACTCTTGAATATGAATTATACTTAATAAAGCAATATGAATATCTAATGTTAACAGTGCCACATGTTCGGTGGAGATGAGGCAGTGGGAAGCTATTATGTCTCTGAAATACTGAGTTACAGCAGATAGTTGACGGCATAAATTGTGTGGGGTGAAGAGGGGGAGGATATTGTTAGCAGTGCTGTATACATTAACAGAGGAAACATGGCTCTCATTATTCGGGGACAACAAAAGAACATTTGTCCAATTGAAATTGGTTACCCTAAAAAATTTAATAAAATAGGTGATACGCTCTGAGTAGCAATGAACTTTGCTCGTTGATATCCTAACACGGTGTGAATAATTGATCTATATAAATATAATTTCACACTGCATTTATCTGCTATTGCAGATCCAATGATATCAGAAAGCAGAGTTAATAGTTATATTTAATTAATTTACTAATGCAGCATATTTTATCATGCCATGTGTACAGTTGTACAAACAATATCTTCAAATATAATGAAACAGTACTAAAATATAGCCTACTGCTCAACTTACCACAGCCTATATATTTGTTTTCATTTAAAAATGCAGATTAATGTCATTTTGATTTGAAGATCAATTTCTCCAGCTTGACCCAGGTAATATGAAAACAGACTAGATTGTAGCCGAGAGGGTTCACTGTTGAGGCGAGGATCCGCTGATCCTCCGCCGAGCGTCCTCGGCCCCCGCCTGGTCCAGCCTCCGCCGAGCGTCCTCGGCCCCCGCCTGGTCCAGCCTTCGCCGAGCGTCCTCGGTCCCAGCCTCCTGCTGGGCCGCAGCAGCTTCTGTCCCCGTCTCCTGCTGGGCCGCAGCAGCTTCTGTCCCTGTCGCCTGATGAGTGGCCGCCGCCACCCGCTCCTGATGAGCGGCCGTCTCCGCCGCCCTCTGCCTCCGCTGATGAGCGGGCGTCTCCGCCGCCCTCTGCCTCCGCCGCCCTCTGCCTCTGCTGATGAGCGGCCGTCTCCGCCGCCCTCTGCCCCCGTTGATGAGCGGCCTCTGCCGCCGCCTTCTGCCCCCGTTGATGAGCGGCCTCCGCCGCCGCCTTCTGCCCCCGTTGATGAGCGGCCTTCTGCCCCCGTTGATGAGCAGCCTCCGCCGCCGCCTCCGTCTCCTGATGCGGAGCGGCCTCCGCCACCGTCTCCTGATGAGGAGCGGCCTTCGCCGCCGCCTCCATCTCCTGATGGGCTCCCGCCCCCTGCTCCTTCTCCGCCGGAGCGGCTCCTCGCGTCTGGCCTTGGTGCCCGGTCTCGTCTGGGCCGCCCCCCTGAACTGCAACTCACGTCTGGCCTTACGTCTGGTCATCGCGCCTGGTTCCGTCCGGGCCGTCCTCCTCACCCCTCCGGGGCTCCTGTGCTGGGTTTTCTGGATTTTCTGGGTTTTCTGGGTCCCTCCTCCGGGGTCCCCCTCCGCCCGCCCTGGTTGGGTTGTTTTTTGTTTTTTTTCTGTGGTGTGTTTTGGCCGTCTGGCATCCGTCCTTGATGGGGGGGTACTGTCATGGTCCCTGAACTGGGTTCCTGTTTTATTTTGGTAGTTTGTGTGCTTGTGTTCATGTTTTCTTGTGCCTTCCTGTCTTTGTCTGGTTCCCTCCTTAGTTGATTCCCATCACCGGTGTCTCGTCACTCACCTGTGTCTGATCCTCTCGTTACCTTCCTTATTTATAGTGGTCCCTTCCCTTTGTCTCTTGTCGGATCATTGTCTTTGTCTTTGTCAGACGTTGTTACTGTCGTCGTGTTTGTTTGCTCCTTGCCTGTTTGCTCCTTGCTTGTTTGCTCCTTGCCGCTTGCCACCAGCCACCTCCTCGTTTTTTTTGGTTTGTACCGTTTCCCTGTTTTTGGTCTTGTTTGTCATTTTTGAATAAATCCTTTGTTACTGGAACTGCCGGTCTGCGTTTGGGTCCTTCTCCCGCTGCCCCAGGGCAGATCA